>VUQI01012232.1:3894-14716 GCA_015106735.1 Paratilapia polleni
GTGGGGGGGGGGGGGGGGGGAGGAAAGGGGGGGGGGGAGGGGGGGGGGGGGGGTGGGGGGGGGGGGGGGGGGGGGGGGGGGGGGGGAGATATGGTGAATATATTTTCTCACTTCACTCAAGTACAGTGACAGGGCGAAATGTGACAAGGAGGCAGTAAGTGGAGATGCATCGATGGCGAAAAGTTAACCTTCGCCGTTCCTCTCCTCTGAACATGCTGCTTCTATCAAAGAGCAGCAGCCAAAAAGGTCACAGCGATCATGGCTCTAATCAGCTAATTATGAAAATGAGGCTTGATTCACCTGCCGAAGAAACTCGGGAAATGGCAGCTCCATCACACCGAAACTCGAGATCAGGTTCCCCCTTAGTTTGTTTTAATTCACTCCGGTCTTTGTGGTAATAATATGTGAATTTTGATTTCTCTGCACATTATAAGGACTCAGGGAATGACAGTGTAGAGGGTGTAGGTGGAGAGCTTACGGGCTCCGCTGCTTGTACTGGTGTTGATGGCTTCATTCCACTGGTCGGCGCTGGACACAGAGAAGGAGCGCTGGTGCATGCCATCTTTACTGCCGCCAAACACCGACCCGCCCGTTTGGAGGGATGTGCTGCTATTGGAGTGAGGAGCGCCTGGAAAATAAGTCACAGACAAAGAAAATTAATTCTCATTTCTTATTTTGTGTATAGCTGTTTGAATTCTTCACTTGCACAATTGTTTTCTTTAAACTCAAAGGATAATGATGTAATTGAGTTAACAGTTTTAGGTAGTTTCTACTGCACTGCAATGCTGCTGCCACCCTATCTGTGCACATATCTCTGTCAAGCAACCCCCCTCACTCAGACACACACACAAAAAACCCTTCTCCCTCCGCCTCTGCCTCTAATTAGCCCTTAATTAACAAGATACACTCTGAACGCTAATTATCTCGCCTCATCCCTCTGACTGCCACATCGATCTCCACTGGCGTCAGCAGGCGTTCTCCCCCTAACTTCCAATCAGGCAAGCCACGGACGCCTGGCTCTCTTTACTAATTCATGGGCTAGGCTGAACCATGTGGGGTCCTTCCCTCCTGTTCGCGAGTAGCTCCTACAACACATCCTAACTAATCTGAAAAAAGTCATCGATATGCTTCCATTCATGTGAGTGAAATCAGATTAACTGTTGGAGCTGGAAAAGACATTGCAATGAATGGAAGTCTGTCATGTAATATAATAATATGTTCTAAAAATTTTTTTAAAATAAAACAACCCAAGTAATAAAGTAATAAAATGTAACTTTACACTGAGAAGAACATATTCTACTTAAAGGTAGTCTGTCTAAAAAACAAGACCATTTCCACAGCATTTTTGCTATTAAAAAAATTTACACGGGCAGCACCACATTGTAAAAACAATTCAATTTAATAAGGCCAATAGATATCGCATTGACACTTACAAGGCTAAAACGCCAAAGGTTTTGTTATGGAAACCAACACATTTCTCTGATTTTCTCAACAAAGCGTTGTCATCTTACAGGTAACACACATCAAGGCCTTTTATTCAATAATTACAAGAGAATATCAGTTTCTGATTGAGGTGACAATAACAGAAAATATAGTGTGTGGCTCGTGTGTAAAGTAAACTAAGCGGCACGGGTGCTTGTTAGGATAATATGTCCTACTCATTATCTAGAGTAATAAGTGTATCAAATTCACATAATCATGTCTAATTAGTATCAGTAATTATCTTGTTGGGCCCAGGAATATTAATCTTCAGGTCCCAGAGGGGAGGGAGCAGAATCGCAGCAAGAATGGGAGAGAGAGCGAGGGAATCATGCTGAGGAGCACCGACTAAATTAGCATGCTGAAATCAGAGCAGAGGAGGAGGAGGAGGAGGAGGGTGAGAGCCTTGGAGTAGGAGAATTGAAAAGAAAATGTGAAACTTTGTTTTTGAAAAAGTGGCGCATGAATGATATATTTAAAAAAAAAAAAAAGCGCTTGACTTCTATACATTTGGTCTTGGTAAGTATTTTTTTTAAAGTGATTTGGACAACACTGCACCACTGCATGCTGCTTTATTTCCACTCAAGAGCCGATGTTACAGCGTTACCGTTTAAAGTTACAGTAATTCTTGACAGAAAAATCTATTTTTCCACTATTAAAGATCTGTTTTAATTCACAGAGTGCAAAGTTTGACTCTGCGATACCTTAAAATAGAGAAGAGAGGAAAAAAAAAAAACATTAGATAACTACAAGGCAACTTCGATTGATATTTAAAATTCAACAATCATGTCTAATTGTCAAATTGGATGCTAATGATTAATGAATTATACATGGCTGTATCCATTAGTCCCCAGAGACCACTCCTGCATAAAGGGGAGGATAATGTAATTACAGTGGAGAAATAATCAGCTTGTGGCATTAAAAGAGCACTGTACTCAAAGCTCCAGCCATGCCCGACTCTTACATTTTATAGATTTAATGGTGGCGCTACGGTGGACTGACAATGACGAAACATTATGACTGCAAACTGAGATCTAAGGGATTAATACTCAACTGGAAATCCCTCAAGTGATTTTGGTGTCAAATACAATACTAAATATTAGTAAGTAAATATTATTTACAATATAACAGGTTTTATTTTGAGAAATTCACTTAAATTTTTTGAATGAACATAAAACCCCAATTTGAGGCCCTATTCAGTTTAGTCTCTGTTGACTGTATGAAAAACTCACTATCTAGCTATTTACTTTGAAATTGCACTAAATATAAACAGTGGTATAAAGTAAGTAAACCTTTATGTGCAACTACATTTACTGCTTAGCTATAAATATTAGGCTACTTTGCTGGACATTGTGCAGTACAATATTGCACTTTTTACTCTATTTATCTGACAGCTGTACTTATTAAGATTAGAACAATAGCATTTTTATAGATTAAACCCCCAACTGCACAGTCATTAAAAATTAGTTCAACCTTATCCTGCTACAGCATTAAAAAATTATTATACTGTTATGCATCAGTAATAATGATGTAATTACATAATCATTAATTTACAGAGTATTTTTACTTTTGATAATAACACTTGTAATGGAGCATTATTACACTGAGGTATTACTATCTTTACCACTATAACACTTTTACTACTGTATTCAAATATCAAATATATATCAAATTGCTACTTTTCTTCAACATTAAGGATATTGTGACACTGATTCTTCTAAAAAGAAAGCATGTCATACATTCAACTTTTGTTCATTTCCTGCTTAAACTCTTAAAAGTAAAAAACCCACTGTGGACTTTATTGTCATGTGTAAAAAGAGATAACAAAAGCCATATAGTTTGTACTGCAGGCTATCCAGGGCTCGGGTGTTAAGTACAGGCGATGGATTAGCAGGGAGCAGCTCTGCCTTGCTTCTCATTACTCTTTAGGCCGGGCCGTCAGTGGGCTGATGAGCCGTGACGAGGCCTGACCCCTCCGTGGAGTTGTTGCCATTATGTACAAGTAGTGAGATAATGAAGCATTCATGCTAATGTGGGCCGAGCAACACATCATCTGCGGCTGTGTAATCCACCACCGCCATCATCATCACAACCAACGCCTCCGCCTCTCACACTACCGCTCCTAGTCCAATCACAAGTCACGCCAACATTTGTATTCAGACTGGTGCATTTTATACTGTAATTTCATAAACTGTATGCAACAAATTAACATCAAAATATTTAATTTAATAATATTTGTGTATGAAAGTACAGCCTGTGTTCTGTTTGGAAATGGACAGTTTTACTTTTGCTGTCTTCTTCATTTAAGCTCCTTTGAACATTTGATGACGTCTATTTCTATTGACACAACAGATCCCGATACAAACAAACAACTATCGCAGTGGATCTCAAAGGGATCCCCAGCAGTGCTATAAAGTCACTTTAGAGAAACAGCCTTCACTTTTAGATAATTAAACTGAGCACATTTGGAATATGGGGGGGTGGTTTTTGCTTACCCAACGGGGTTGAGGGATTCAGACTAAAGAGGTTGGGAAATACTTTGACTTTGGGCGGGTGGTGAGAAAATAAAAAAAAAAAAAAAAAAGCCTGATGTTGTTACTGGCCAGTTGGTCAGGGAGTATGTGGCTCTTAGTTCTATAGCACTGTATAAGCTGGAGACAAATCATGGTGCAGAGTTAGGAGGGAATGAGCTAAACACTTTCTCCATTTTCTTCCTTGTGGTGAGAGAGCATCTCTCTCTCCCAGAGGATTGATTAAAAGTGACTGGGCCCATTAATACTTTGATACAATGTATCTGTCGCTGGTGACACGGCAGGACGCATGTTAACAGGGAGGATCATATTTAAAATGGTTCCGCTCAGCACCCAGCAAAGGAATTAAACCTGGCCGCTTGGCAAACTCGCGGGCGCGTGCGTTCCCACATTTACTCTCTGTCTTCTCAACCTCTCCTCTTCATCTTCCTATCTCCCCCATCCACTCCGCCCCTCCTTCTCCCGGTTGCTATCCCTCTTCTCCCAGTGATTATAAAGGTCTTTAGATCTAAGGAATGAATGAATTACCAAAGGCAAAGACAAGGCTTGTGATTTGGACGCTGTGAATGAAAAATTACCCCTTTGTTCCCTTCATCAATTGCATGTCTAATGAAATCAAAATCCCGATCGCATAATCAGAAGAGGGTCCTCCACCCGGAGAGGGACCTGATGTGATTTGTAACCTTTCTTTTCCTAAGTGGAGATTAAGGCAAATCTCTCTCACATTGTTCCCTGATGCAGATATAGATGGAAACTGAAAATGTTGGGAATTCATCACTGAGGAATCTTTTCCAAGAAATGAGCAGCAGGAGAAAACAACGCTTTTGTGTAAAAACAAGAACAAAGAGAGAAAACAAAACCCAGTTGGTGTTGTTTTTCCCAAAACCTTGTCTGGCCTGTTTTTCCTGGCCCTTAGTCCACCCAAGATGACTCCCCTCAACCCTGCACTCAAGGTTAACAGTTTGTGGGGTGACACAACCTTGATCTGCTGCCGTGTGCTCTGTAAACCCCTACATCTTTCTGCTTGTGACTGATTAACCCATTCAGCTGTGGCAGCACCTTGGCCACATTTGAAAGTAACCTGCCTGGACGGTCCTAGTGGTCCCTGCTGACCCATCTTTGGCACTGAACCCACTCTCAGCCAGTTAGCTTTCGCCTGAATAATGGAAACACTGTGCCCATTTCACAGCTGATGAAGGACCCCGCCTCCCTGCGGGGATCACTCTGCTAATTAGTATTAATTACTCTTAATCCTAACCCCTAAATCCAATCACGGGCTTCCTCTCTATACGCCTGCCAGACTCTCAGCAGCCTCCGGTGATACAGCTCGCTGAGAGAAGAGCTCTATTTTTAATACTGAAGGTGGTGAAACCCTGGCACAATGCTCAGGACCAAACTGCACTTTGTTACTGTGACCACACTGCCACAGCGGATGGAGAATAACTAGGTCAGTGTCACGGTGACTTAAAAGACCAGGATAAACAAGCCCTCTTTGAAACTGCTCCTTAAACATGAATATAGTGTGTGTTTGAACACTTGTAATTCCCTGTTCAGTAATCTAGAGAAGTAATAGATTTGTTATAGATGCTCATTAAGTCATGAGTGTGTATACTACAAGACAGCTAATTTGCATATATGAAACATACAGAAAGTAGATAATTAACCTGTTGGGAGCCATTTTTGTGATTAATCACAAACAGAGGACAATATAAAATTAGTACTGTAATAAAAGACTAATTGAGTAACCATTACATATTCAAGGTGTGATTTATTTATTTCTTTTAAGAGCCTGAAATAAATATGATCTCTCTTTACTTACCATCTCTGTGCTTTCAAATTTACCAGAATAAGTGAGCATTATCCTAATGTGGAAATAGTTTCAATACTACAATTGCAAGTCTTAGCATTAAGATGAAACAGAAGCCTATATAAATATACAAATCACATGTGCTGTTCTGCACTGTGTTCTAGCTTGTCTGAGTAGAAGATGCAGCCTCAGATCTAGACGAGTTATACTTGGGTGCAGTATGCATCAGGTGTGCCAGCTAACTATACAAAAATAAAAGTAAAGTGTGCCCCTGTTGATACAGCATAACACCAACATTTCTAAATTGTCAAGTTTTTAAACATAAAACAGTCAATTCTGGTCTGAAATCTACATAACTGAATTCACATTGACCTCGTTGCATGATAGGGGTGCTATGAAGCCAGCAGAGTATTTCTGTGCTTTCAAATTAAAAGCAGAAGCAATGTAAAGTAACTGTAAGAACTGGATCAACTGGATTTTGCTCACATTTGTACTGTGTATAACAGTGCAGTATGGGGAATGATGTAAGTATACTCAATACAGCAGAAGGATGAGGAATAGGAACATGGCAGCAATCATACTCAGACATAGTTCAAATTAATCAAATCTTATCTGAAAGCACCCTAAAATTATTAATTGATTATCATAGTTGTTGATGAAAAAGCAAAGAGCAGCGATTCTGCCCACTAACATGGTGTTTGGACTTATAATGTAGCAGGGATTCAAACCTGTGCTTCCTATGCCCAGCTGCAAAGTGCTGCGGTCCTTGGTTAGCCCGTTGGTTTTGGGACTGGCAGTGGGGGCGACGGTGGCCACTGCTCTGGGTGGTCGCTTCCCGGGCACCTTAACTGTTGTCCTCAGCAGGTCAATCTCTTTTCCATGCACATTCTGCATGTAGTCCTACAGGAAGTAATAAATAAGAACACGACAGTAGTATCAAGCAGTCTACATCCTATACAAGTAAGACTCCATATATTTCCAAATATATCCCACAATTTACGTACTTGATTACACACTGTGGACCAACAAGAATCCAGGAATTATGGAAGAAAAACAAATTAAAAGGCTATTCAATTTCCATCCCCATTAGTCACAACCCATCTTAGACCTTCCACTACGGCAGTGTGATAGTGGAAAAATGATTGTAAAGCCATTATACATCACCTGTGCCCACGCCGTCTCTCCAAATAGCGAGATGTTAGGCTTAATGAATGCAAACTGTCTCATTCTCTTTCAATTTGGCCATTTGATTTGGTTTAAAGCGACTACCGCCCAAATGTGGGAAGCCAAGGTGAAAATCATTGGGCTCAGCAGAAAAAGATCCAGATAGAGGCGAGCTCGGCCTTTGCCGTCCCCCCACCGGCTCCTCTGCTTTATTACCGTGTCATAAAGCACTCATTTCTTTCCCAAGCCTCCTCGCTAATTACCCAGTGAGCGCTCTCATTTCATTTTATTGCTGGAATTAACAGCCAGATCGAAGCGTGCAAAGCTATTAAGATGTGTGATTAAGCCACATTCAATTAGTTTCTACAAACAATTTAATTGATGTAGCAGATAGAATTAACAGAAGGTGATTGTGTGGATGGCTTGGCTGACTGCGAAATTAAAGGTTCCCCTCTTTCACTCTCAGGCTGCCTCCCTCCCGCTCGCCTTTCCTCAATCTCTCTCATCCCACCCCCCCTTTTTTTTCTTTTCTTACTCCTTCTCTGCTCCACTGCTCAAAATGAGCTTGAGCTAATGTAACTGTCTGCCTTATTTCACCTCCCTCTGTAAGTCAACAGATTCATAGATTCATAGATTGCCCCGATGACCTGTAATAGCTGTAATGATCAAGAGGTAGCCTGTTCAGTCAATTACATACATCACTTTAGCCTGGCACCGCTCTACTAATAACTGCTTGTAAATTAAACCACTAACACACTGTCAGAGCAAAAAGACCACACACAGGGTTCATGTCTAACCATTGGGCTGGTTTTCAAAGTTTGAGTTGTCTCATTAGTGACAAGATGCTGACAATATCTCTCATTTTATGTGGCCAAATGATCTAGACATCCCGAACGCAGGACTGGAAGAATCAGAGAGTGATGGAGGGAATCGGAGGGCAAAGACGGGCATTTCTGAGTGGAGCACCGGGCTCCTCAGCTGTCTGCTGCCAGCCAGCCGAGTGTTTAAGAGGTATTAGCAGCCCAGCGGGATTTTGACAAAGATGGATGTGGGAGGCTGGTCAGGCTCTGCTGCCATGCGGTGAGAACCATTATAAATACAAGCCAGCGTGGGGTCTGGGCGCGGCAGGCACGCAGCAGCACAGCCATGTCTCCATTAACCAACCCCGTGGATGGGCACCACAGGGTGGGCAGAGATGACCACTAGGACACCCTGTTTTTTAATACTAAGCTTAAAGTCCCAGGGTTTGCTAATATGGCCATTACATACAGCAATAAGTCTCTGTTGAATTCATGTGCATATGTGGCTGTAATCCAGTTCCCTACAGCAATGGTGGTAAATGTAATCGCATCAAGAGAATCGTGCTCAGCAGTTGAAAAAGTCCTACATTAAAAACCTGCAGCAGCACCCTCGAGTACAAACAGTAGTGTAACAAACCCATAAAGCCGATTGGAAAAGAAATGGGAATAGAAGAAGGGAAAGGGGGGGTTGAGACTCACATGTAAACTGGGGTGGTAAGTGAGGACGCCATTATCACACAGTGTGACATATTTCTTTTTCCATTCCTTGTTGAGGGATTTGCCACTTCGCTTCAGAAGGATTCCCTGTAAGAGACAAGCCATCACGGTGAGCATATGCTCTCCTCAGAGCAGCATGGTCGATGATGTGAGCCATTATGGATGTTAAATACCATAAAACAGTGTTGTTATTGTTATTACAGATTTGTTATTGTGCTTTCATGGAGAATTTTCTTTGAGGTACATCATAAAGCAAACAAACATCATATTAAATGACAATTATGAAACAGTATGGAAGTAATTACATAAAAACATTGTGCAATTATCTAACAATTGCAATTAATCTCTTTCTGTTATAGCTTGGTGGCTGACAGGTTTAATGAAATTTTACTTTTTCTTCTCTACCCTTTCGAATCTCCAAAGTTGAACAAGTTCCTCTGCCATAGGGACCATTCAGAAAGAGAGACAATCCAATTTGCCAGACCTCCTCCCTGCATTCATACACATAACATGCTGAACTCTGGAAGACCCCTCAATCCCAGGATTAGAGAGTGTGATCTACCCTCTTCAAAGCCCACTCATCTCTTATTCTATTCTACTTTATCTTCTGGGGCCTTTTAGGGCCTCACAAGGTTTCCTTATCTGCTGAGTAAATCCACTGGTAAACAATGGAGTTCCTCTGCTGGAGGTGACCAAACGCTGCTGAGTGCAAGGGCCAGGAGGCTCTCTGGGGTTAAATAGTGAGGAGGGGCCTGCTTAATTAGGGGATTAAGCTGGGGCAATGTTTGTGCTTTTACAGCCAGGCCCTGTGTGTGTATGTGAGTTGAAAAGGGGAGGGGGTCAAAGGGGTAGTGTTTTGCTAGTCAGGACCATCCTGCAGGCTTTAATCCTGATTAACACATCAGGAAGAGCTGACCCTCGGTGACCTGGGCACCAGGCTGTTTGCCGACAATCATCCTAATCCGAACCCTGATTCATCTGCCACCACCCCACCCCCCGACAAATGAATCCTGACTGTCCTGACAGTTGGGTACATGCTGGTACTCACGAGTACAGGCTACATATCGTGTTAAAAAAAAATCTGCCTGTTTGTTGCTTCTGAAATAATCACATTACAGAGTAGAAATAAATATTCTATAATGAAAAAAAACAAAACAAATGTAAGTTAAGAAAACTGAGGAAACAGGCCAGCTTTGTCACACTGTGTTGCTGAAGCCTGTTGTTCATTAGACAAGCATCGCCAAATTAGTTGTACTTAGTAGTATGACTTGCAATAGATTTAAGAACCCACAACTTTTTGGGGAAAAGGAAGCAAACTGTGAGAACAATATTCTGCTCATTTCGTGAAAATAATTTTAAATCCTTGGTGAAAAAGAGGGGGGAAAAAACAAGCAATAAAATTAGAATTTGAAGTGTTATTTTTAATATCCAAAAGCCTCTGTTAACTGTTTTGTAATTATTCATACTTGCTGAGGATCTTTCCAGGAAGAAACTTGTGTCCTTTAAATTGATAAGTTGCTGACTGCCCAGACTCTTCTCAATTTGGTCAATAAAAGAAATGTAAACACTTTTTAAACGTCTTTCTAATCATACAAAGTAAATGATCCAGTCAGCGGGCCTCTAGCAACTTTATAATGCATGTTTTACAAGCAAATATGTTCCTCATCTTGTGGTCTTACTGAAGCATACACAAATCTATACACGCAATCAGTGTGGAGCTTCAAATTATTTATCAGAGCTGTGAAGCAGATCAATAAAGATACTAAGGCAATTATGTGACAATCTACACATGCCCACTAATTCTTCTGTTATTTTTTTCAACAGTTGCCCATTTTGACTGTGATAAATATCATTATAGAGCAGATGACTTTCAATAATTGGAAGCGTGACATATGATTTGATTAAATTCATAATTGTGGCTCTATCCTAGATTGGAAAATGAGGTCTTTTATGTGATAGTTTGACATCACAAGGCGACATGTGTGGAGTCCTATGCTTCCCCTCAACACTGACACATGCACACACACAAACACACACACACACACGATGAGTGTGTCAAGCTTGTGCGACATAAGAGAACAGGCCAGTCGTCAGACGCGCTCTCTGTGTCCGCACAATTGTGATATCTACACACAGGAGATAGTGTCTTTCTCTTCTTTTGTCAGATGACCAGGAGAAAAGCTGCAAACTGCCACTGTGGCTGACTGATAGGCCGGCCCTTTGTGACACACCGGGGAGAAGGGAAAAGTGTGTGTGTGTGTGTGTGTGTGTGTGTGCGCGTGTTTGTGTGTGTGTGTGTGTGTGTGTGTGTGTGTGTGTGTGTG
>VUQI01012239.1:10249-22431 GCA_015106735.1 Paratilapia polleni
CTTGCATTTGCGTAATATCTCTAAAATTAGAGGCATCCTGTCTCAGAGTGATGCTGAAAAACTAGTTCATGCATTTATTACTTCTAGGCTGGACTATTGTAATTCATTATTATCAGGTTGTTCTAAAAGCTCCCTGAAAAGCTGCAATAGGCTTAGGCTGCTGGTGGCTTCCCATGATGCACTGAGCACTTCCTCTTCCTCACTTTCTTTCACTCTCCATGTGTTTATACACCACTTGCATTTAATCATTAGCTATTATTAACTCTGTCTCTCTCCTATAGGTGTGCCTTTTTGTCCTGTCTCCCTCTGCTCTCTTCTGTTTCTCCTCATCCCCAACCTGTCTCGGCAGATGGCTGCCCCTCCCTGAGCCTGGTTCTGCCGGAGGTTTCTTCCTGTTAAAAGGGAGTTTTTCCTTCCCACTGTTGCCAAGTGCTTGCTCATAGGGGGTCGTCTGACTGTTGGGGTTTTCTCTCTAATATTGTAGGGTCTTTAACCTAAAATATAAGGCACCTTGAGGCGACTGTTGTTGTGATTTGGCGCTATATAAATAAAATAGAATTTATTTTAATTTAATTGAACCGAATCGCTGCCGTCAGGTCCAACAACTTCTCTGGCAGAAACCCTGCTAGTAGCTGCTGTGCAGTTAAAATCTGCACACCATGCTCCTACTGCCTACAAGCAAAGGAGGCATGCCCAGTGTACGGGAAAGGTCATGTGGTATTTGTCTTCAGGCACGTTAGGACAGATAGAGATTATTTTTTAAATGAACTAAGAAGACTCAGGCTCTTCCAGCAGCTTATTCTGATGTGAATTTTATACAGAACTGGTGAATATATCCAAACTTTTTGGATTCCTAAATTCAGCATCTGCAACCTTTAAAACACAATATCTATTTGGTACGTTCAGTGTAGCAGCCAAAAAAACAATTATTAAAAAAATGGCTCAAACCGGACAGACCAGCCTTGGCGGATTGCTACGATATTTCTTATCCCTGTAATAGAAAGAATGAGAAAGAATCACCTTCTCCAGGAGAGTCCAAATCTGGGAAAAGTCGAAAAAATGTATCTCCCCAAAATGCCTTTTTTAAAAAAAATGCTTAAATTAACTTATTTAGGTTACTGTTATTTTTTTTCTTTTTTCAAACCAAACAAACTTAAGTCCAGTGTGTGATTTCAGATACAGAAAATGTAACTGGACTGAGACTTTTCCTTTAAAAATAAAAGCATATCAGTGTGGATGAAGCCTGAATCTTAACAGATTTTTATGATCTACTTTGGAGACAGACTGAGAGGTCAAGTCCTGCAAGCCAAGAGTCTCTCCAAAGTTTCCTGGGAAAAGTTCCTGCTTTGGAAACACGACTAAAGGCACCTGGACATCAAACATGAGACATGTTAACTGAGCTCAGTCATGTTTTTGTGTGTGTGTGTGTGTGTGTGTGTGTCTCACCCGTTCCTTGTAGTAGAAGGAGGAGATGGAGACTGTGTCTTTATCGGAGCGAGTCGGGCTGCCGCTGTACAGCCGCAGCGTACTCTGAGACTCTGAACGCATCTTCATCGGAGTCAGGACCCCGCTGTGGTAGGCTGACAAAGCCGACAGGGACCTGAACACACACACACACACACACACACACACACACACACGTCCAAGTAGTTTAGCCTAGCTCAGCACAAACACTGGAAACTATGGGAAGCACGACCTCCATTAAACAGAACAGATGAAGTTTAAAGTTTAAATACGACTGTTAGCATCTGCAGACCACTCACCTGTGATAGTATGAATGTATTATTATCACACCCGACAAAATGTAGTAAAAAGCATTTATTTTAAAGAAAGATGGTGGGATTATGTTTTAATACAGCAAAATATACCTGGATAAAAGGCAAACTGAGTACATCCGTGTTGGCTGTGAGGATCTAAACGTCTACAAAATCACTGATAAACCCATCGGGGAGAGTTTAAACTTAGTCTGACTGTCTCCATCTTTAGAACAAAACCTGAACATGTGGCCACACAAACAGGCACTCATACAGAGGAGAGAATCTGATTAGTAATGTAACGTGAAGCCTTCAAATTGGATGTCACATTTCACAATAAACTGTAATCTTTGCATCATCAGGTTCCTCCAAATCTGATTATTTGTTCATCAGATTAACAAATAAAGAAGTGTTGATGTGATTGTAAAGGAAAGACGAAGGGTTAGCCGTGGTGTGTGTTTTTACCTGGGAGTGGGCTCTGTGGGCGGGGCAGAGCGGTGCATGGTAATTGGGCGGGTGAAGTAAACCAGACAGCCGGTGCCACAAAAACGAGCGCCGGACGTCCGAGGGAACGGGATGTTGGCATCCTGGAAGAAGAAAAAAGTTTTTTCTCCTGTGAGGCTTTGAGGAAATACATCAGGGTTCAGAGTGTCAGTCTGAAAAGTCCTCAAACGTCTTCCTTAAGGATTTATAAGATGTCTCTGCTCTTTATAGAACGGTTACAGGTGGTCAAAGCTTGGGCCTCTCTAACATCAGTCTGTAATGTGAAGAGTAGAAAGTAACTGATCTGTCCAAAAAGGTTAAAGACAGACTGCTAGTGGAAGGACAGCTTCAGGATCGGGATGAAAATAAAACCTGTAAAGACGTGACTGGCTCTGGGATTTCCTGCATACAGAGTAGATGTTTGTTACCTGATAGGAGCCATACGTGTTGGTGACTCGAGGAAACGCCTGCAGGGACGGCGTTACAGGGTTGGACAGGACGAAGGGGCCGGAGGCCGGACTGTCCTCCTGCGTCTGAGAGAGGACGGACGGACAGACAGACAGAGTGGTAATTGCTGCAGGCTGAATGTTCGTTACAGTCACAAGGCTAAAATTCTGTCCTGAAGCGGGCGGTGGGGAAGGATCATTAAAATCTAAAGAAGCGATTCCTCTGTGAGAAGGAAAGAAGCCGGGAAGGCAAAAGATGAGAGAGGAAAGGGAAGAAGGAAAATAGGAATCATCTTAAGGAAAATGCTGTTTGTTTTTCAGTGTGTCTCTGGAACATCACAGTGAGGACAAAGTTTCAGGGCTCCAGATTAACTTTCTCATTTAGGTGCATTTCACCACAACGTCTGGCGCCACAGTAATACGTTTAGAGTTTTCCATGAAAATTGGACAGGTCACTTCTTTCTTTATCTGTTGCGCTCTTACTGTAGGTGTAGATTTCAGGAGGGACACGGGGAACCGTCCACCCCATATTTAGAACTCGTGTATTAGATCCCCAATTAAAAACATGAAAGAAAGAGAGGCAGAAAGGAAAGCAAGCGGAGGTCTGAAATCCAGGAAAGTTTTAACCCACTGGTTCTTGTTTTTGAGTTTAAAAGCATTTTTTGCTAGTTTAATAACTAATCTTAAGGGAACGCTGCCTGTGCTTGCTGTCCGTTAGCCTCAGTACCACAGCTGAGGTAAAAATGATTCCCAAAAATCATCCCAAAACAGAGATGCAGGTTTCTGTGAAATATGTCATGTATGAATGTTCAGAAAGTGTTGAATTTTGAACATGAGCAGAAATTTTGCTGAAACACATGTGAGCTGTTAAAATCCAGGGTTGTACAGGTAAACACATGCACATTTTAACAGTTTACTTAAGGTAAGTTAAATTTATTTTCTTCCATAGGAGAAAATAAATATTTTCCCAATCAAAAACGTAAAACCGCCTGATATTAGTAAGAAACTGTGAACTTGTTGAACTCTACCTCTCACATCTGGAACCAGATGAACAAAAAAAAGACCAAACAGTAAACAATGTCTACATGTGTGCCGACTCAGCGAGGGGGTAATGTTAACTGAGTAAATTTGGGAATAATTATTTGAACGCACCAGAGAATTCCTGAGAGACTCACTGCATAATATCTTAGTTTGAGTTTAATTTTTATCTGGTACCTGATTTTTGTGTTTTCCTTTACAAAAACTGATATTTTGACCAAAAACCGATGCAGGAAATTAGTGCATAAAATTCACCAGAATAGAGGAAATGAAGTGTCTGCTGCTCCAAATTTCCTGGAGGAGGAACCCCAACCCCACACTTAATCGGTCCCCCCAACACTCAAAC
Organism: Paratilapia polleni; assembly: GCA_015106735.1. NCBI lineage: Eukaryota > Metazoa > Chordata > Actinopteri > Cichliformes > Cichlidae > Paratilapia > Paratilapia polleni. Next base: position 14,317 of record VUQI01012239.1, read on the forward strand.
AAAACCTGCACCTGTGACTGAGCTCTTCGTCCCGACATCTCAGAGCTGGAGATGTCGCGTCAGGATTACACATCTTACCAGGTGACAGGGAGACAGGTGGTGGACGTCACTGTCTGTTTAAAGGTTGTGATGCTGCTGCAGGAGGAGTTCAGGGTGCGGTTTTACACACAGACACATAATGAGGATTCTCACCATATCAGACTCCAGACAGGAAACGAGCTGTCGGACACACGGCTCGAGACAGTTCTGGTTCCTCTTCACCTTCTGGAGAGACGTGTCTCTCAGGATCTGAGCAGAGCAACAAAGAGAGACACATCTCATCTTACAGACAAACACCATCCATACACCTCACAGTTTTAAGCTTTAACCTTTCTGTTTTTTAAAGTCCTTTTTGTGGCATTCTGCCTTTATTTAAAAGGCAGTGTAGTGCCATAGTGAGAGACAGCAGTCTGATACCCAACAAAAGTTCCCCAGCTCCAAAACTATAACCATTACAGCCCCTTTACTCTTATAGTTACACCTATTTTTACAGCAGAAAGAAAAAAGATTGTATCAGTTTATTAAAAAAATACAGAAGAAAACTGCATTGAAAAAGTGGATTGCTGAGCTTTGCAGTGTGTGAGAGGATGGTAATGTTACGTAAATGATTTCAATATACAGCTTCATAATGATTTGCAAATACAGAATAATTTGACTTTTAATAATTAGAAACGTCAAACGGTTGCTTGTTTCCACCTTCCTGAACATGAAGATTTTTACATTTTCTTTAACAAATAATAAACTTTAATTATAAGAATAATTGATCACATTTAAACGTGAAATTACTCTAAGCATCTCGTCATTTTCATTTCTGCCTTCTAATCTTACTGGTGTATAATTGAGCCAATCGCAGTGCGAGCTGTGAGCTAACTGCAGCGTACACAGGACTGTTTTATTACCAGTGTGTTGTGATGCATTCAGGTACCTTCTGGATCTTGGTCTTCATGGCAGAGGAGATGGTTGTTGGGGAGACAAACTGGAAGGTGGGCGCGGCGTTGTTGGGATACTGAGCCGGAAACTTTACCACCAGGTGAACCTGATGGCTGCCGAAGTGAGCCGACACCACACAGCTGTGGTTCAGCGCGTCCATCTACACACACACACACACACACACACACACAAAAACAAAGAAATACCAATCAGTCTGATTCCAGTTTCCTGATTAATCATCCAGAAGAAAGAATCTTCTCAAGTTGTGTTTAGAGTCACCAGATTTATAACTTCAATCCAAACACCTGGTATAAAGAGAGCAAACACAGGAGGAAAAAAGACAACCACATCAGTGACGAAATGTTTTTGAGTGCTGAAATCAAACTGAGAGAACTGGTCCTCCATCTTTTATCAAACGTCTGTGAGATGTTTCCTCACCAGTAGAAGTTACTGACTCACCTCCACGTTGACGTTTCTGATCTGCAGGTTGACCAGAGAGAACTCCTGCTGCAGAGTCTGAGCAAGACCCGAACCTGCCGCCGAGTCCTGAAGACCTCTGGCAGACAGAGAGCTGTCCTGGTCTGAGAGATGAATGACAGGAAGCCCAGGGGTCAGACTCAGACTGATACTGGATCTATGTTGCATCTGTTTATAGTCAGACTGAAGAGTTTTCTAATATGCTCTGCTGTGATGTGTCATCCCAAACATGCTCAGGAGCCTTGTTTTTTTCCATGGTTTCATATTTTGGGTTCACAGCCCGCAGACAGACGGACCAGGACCTGAACAAAGTTGCAGGCTCCTGCTTCTCCAGCTTCTTCAGTTGTCTATCTTGCCATCTGAGCATGCCAAAACTCAGTGTGGTTCATGAGGTGGAAAGTCAGCTGTGTAACTGAATAATGACCAAATACCTTGACACAAAACAGATCCTGTCTGGCACCAAATGTTCAGAAACACAAGCGGCTGCGCCACATGGAGGTGCAAATACTCTGATGGTCGCTCAGACTCTGATTACTTGAAATTAATTTAGATAATGCTTCAAAATGACTACCTAAATACATGCCCAACGAAGGACTTTACTAAAAATGATCCGTAAACATGGAATCACGCTGTAAAGGAGCATTTCGCTGTTTCTGCAGCTGCTCTTTGTCTCACCCTGCAGGCTCTCTGTGGTGGGACCCACACTCAGCTGGCCCTCGTGCTCCTGAGACGACAGAGACTTCTCAGACTCTACGTTGAGAGACATCCCCTCCATCAGGTCCTCCACCATGTCACTGACACACAGCTACACAACAACAAAAATAACACACAGATATCAGCCAATCAGAGCCAGGAGAGCCTCGTCTCTATGTGACGTCATCTCTCTGAAGCTGCATGCTGACCTTCTGCAGCTGAGGATCCACCCTCCATATCCTCAGAGTCTGGTCTCTGGACCAGGTGACCAACTGGTAGTCCTTAGAGCCTGCACAGGAAGCAACAACACAACATTATCGAAGAGGAGAGAAAACTGCTGCAAACCTCCTCTCTGATTTTACAGATCTCTATTTCATTATGACGTAGCGAGTTTCACCTTCTTTCTGCGGCCGCCACTGGAACTCGAGCACCACGTCGTCGTGTCCCACGAAGGCGTGGACGGGGCTGTTGAGGTCGAGCGTGCTCCACAGTAAAAGGCTGTTCTCCCTCCTCAGCTGAGGAACCATCACGGTGACCAGACCGTTGGAGAACGGCTGAAAAAACAAAAACACGTTGGACTGTTTTTTCCTCACGTTTTGATAACTGAGTGTGAATTTAGAGATTCTGCATATGATTGAAGGCTGCACAGTAAAGTGCACAAATCCAGTGTTTAGAACGTTTCTGTTCAGAGGACGGTGGTTTATGTTTGCAATCATCATTTTTTGTGCTAGTTTAAAAAATTTGTCCGGGGCACCGGTATAGCTTACTGGATTGAGCAGGTGACCCGTATGCTGTAAGACTAATGCAGAGGCCGGACTTCAAATCCGCCCCGAGGCCATTTACTGCGTGTCTCCCCCCTGCTCTTTCGCCCAGCTTTCCTGTCTTTTCTCCAGTAAAGGTTAAAAAGCCCCAAAAAAATATAAAAAAAATTCTAACCATTACTGAGGTGGCTGTTACATTCCTTTACAGCCGCTGCATTGGTTAAAGGGTGTTATACTTTGGGCGTGTGCGAGGGTTCTCCTGGAACTGAGCAATGTAAATTTCATCAGCAGGCGAAGGCTCGGTGCAGATATCTGTGTGCCCCGCAATTTTTATTTAAAACTACACTACAAGAGCATTAAACCATGACAGCAAGCGGACTAGGAAATAGTATAATAAGATGTCTGTGTGCATTCCCACCAGAGAGCACCATCCCAGCACAGTCCAAAGACATGCATGTTAGGTTAACTGGTGATTTTAATTTGGGTTTGATGGTATAAGAGTGTGTGACTGTCAGTCCTCTGTGACTGACATGCAGTCTGTCCAGGATGGACCCCCACTTTTGCCCAGTGACAGCTGACACGGGATCAAGACTTGTCAATCACAAGACTTTTCTCATAGACTTTTACGACCTGAAGTATTTTTGCAACCAGAGGAGCCGCCCCCTGTTGATCATTAAAATGAATGCAAGGTTAAGATACTTCGACGCTGCCTTCACTCTTGCTCAACATTAGAGAGGAAAAGATCAATCCTGTTCCACTGATGCTCCTGTTGATCTGTGTCAATAAAGTTTGATTTGACTCCACAGTCTGATACTCACCGTGTACCTGGCCTTCCACACTGGCACCTGACACGACAAGATGTTCAGATACTTCCTGGGCTGCCGGTAATCCCAAAACTGCACAAAACACGAAAAAGAGAAAATAATTCATCAGAGAGTTTTTGTTCTCTGCTCATATGGATTTCAATAATTATTTAAATATCTCTGCGGTAGTGCTGTGTGTCTTTGTGGTGATTTAGGCTCTTTTTGGTGTTTTTTCTTCTCTTTGTGTTGGTTTTAGATGGTTGGTTTTGTGTCTCTGTACTTGCTTTTTCTGCCCTTTGTCTTTTACAACAGTCCCTTCATACAGAGGCTCGACCAGTGAGTCTGGGCCCCACAGGCTTGTTCAGTAATCCATATGTGGCTCTAGGTCACATTACTTGATGTTTTTAACTCTAAATGTGATAGAAATGTCAATCACCTAATTACAGGTGTTATTGTTGGACTTCATCATTCAGAGGTGCTATAAAACTGTGTGTTCTAAACTGTATGTTTATATTTTATTACAAAGGTTTTACTATAAGGCAGCTCTTTACTCTGTAATTTAGAATTTTAATAAGAAAGAGGTAAAACGTTAGATGCTGCTGGACTGTTTCAGTCGTCACTCTGGCCTCTGGAGAGTTCAGTGCTCCACGGAGCAGCAGGGGTTGTTGATTTGATTTGTTTGTCTGTTCTCACCCTCACTGAGTTGTCCTGGCTGGACGTGGCGAATATGAACTCGCTGTCTGGATGCCAATCGAGGCCGTGGATCTTGGACAGGTGAGCTGCCACATACTCTGCCGCTGTGTTTGGTTTCTGCTCAGAGGAAACACACACTGTAAGAACATTTCAGACCACTGAGCGTGTTCACCTGAACTCTTTTAACCTGGTTTGTCATAGTTTGGTGTCGCACATGTAAAACTGAAGCCCTTATCCCAAAATTATGAGAAAAATCAGTCTCACTCTTTTGTCCCAGATCCTAATGTCCCCATCGTGACTGGATGCCAGCAGATTCTGGTTCTTCTTGTTCCACTTCACCTGAGACGCCCCAGCTGGCAGGAGTGAGAGAGCAAAAGGGTCACAGTTTATATTTAGAGAGTTAAAACATTCAAAGCCAAATTGTGTTCATTCAGCATTCCTGACTTTATTTTTTCAAACCATCCAACAGTTTTTAGATTGCTGTACATTTAAAAGATCATCTACTACGATACAGTTGTTTTTATCTTTAATTTTAGGGCCAGAGCTGCTTTTTTCCACAAAGTATTGCAACTGTGAACAGCAGTGGGGCATTGAAAGACACTCGGCCATCTGCACATTTGAGGTTTGCTGCAGAAAAGCACTGAATAGGTGCGATGTTGGACGTCCAAAAGACAAAAACATTCGAGAAATCTCTGATCTACAAAACAAAACCCAGAAAATAAACAACAACAAAAAAATGGGAGAAGTATGTGTGTCAAGAAAAAGAAGCTGTGCTTCAACATTAAAAAATTAAAATAAAAAATGTATTCCAGAAAATGTAAAAAAGCAGCTCATCACAGTAGAAATGCACTTTCAGCACAGAGCCTTCATCAGAGCGTGTGGTGTGACCTGATAAACAGGCCACATGTGAGTAATCTGACTCCAAAATTTTATAAAAATATGCATTCTAATTTATTTTTATTTTTTCTCTTTAAAGCCTCAGATGTTGGAGTGTACTGAACACAGTTAAACCAGCCTCTGCTCACAGCTGGATCAGTACACGACAATAACCAATAACATGACTGTAAGGCCAGAGATGCACTGGTTGTGCATCACTTTTCTAAATCAGTTTTTCACGCTGATTTCAGATCTGTTTTCATTTTTTTCCAGTCACATCAACTTTTTGAGTTATGAGCAATGTTAATTTACAGTGTACAAGCATGTGGTTATTACTAAAATGTAAGCACCAAGCAAATAAATGTTTCAGTATCATCAGCGTGGTCAAATAGACACACATCGTGGCACAGATATACTGAACAGTGTCATTCAGCTACAACTGTTTCTTCAAAAACACTGAGAGTAGGATTTTTTTGGGCTAATTATACCAAATATCATGCAGTATAATTACCTTCATCACAACAAATAGACGTGCTAGAGAAAAACTAAACAGATTTGAAATCAGCATGAGAAACACTACAAAACCCACATACATTTATCTCTGATGAAAATGACCTGTTGACCTGTGTTATTACAATCCTTCTGCAAGATACAGCAAACTTATGATGTGTAAGGGCAACAGCACTCACCAAAATGAAAGTGAAAAATCTGGTAGTACTTCATAATACAGCCTGTGAGTTATTGTGTAATTTCCCAACATTTACCGTGTAATTCTTCTGAATTTAGGGTATCAATTTCAGTGTCTAAAAATACTTAACTAGTGTCAAAATGTAGGTGGAAATTCCCCTAAATCCCCCTTATTACAATGCAATTACAAAGTACTCTCATGCTGTGGGCATGAACACTAACTAAAATACTAAAATACTCCAAAGGTAGTTATTGCTTACAATTTTTTATAGTATATTTTTGTTTCTCCTTTCCTTTAAAGCTGCCAGATGTTGCTCCCTTTTAGGTATGATTTTAGGCATCATTAGGAACCACTAAGCATTTTCAGGTTTTCAGAGGGATACTCTAAGTTCAGACTAATTACATGGTAAATTAAGTAGTAGTATATGACAGGTCTCAGGCTGTATTATGAAGTCTTGACCACAAGCTTGTAGACCAAGTTTGCATTTCTCCACATCTGTACAGTGACTTTTAAAAACAGCTGCCAAGAATCAGTACGATTTCAGAAGTTAACATGAAAACCTGCAAAAATAAATGTATATAAACCTGTGATGTTACACTGGTGCAAAGCGGAAAATGTTGGGAAAACAGACAATGAGGAAAGTTAAGAAAAACATCAATCACAGGACAACTGAGACCTAATGGCACCATGTTTACTGTTTACATCATTAAATCCAGAGGCTCCACATGAAAGTGACAGCGGTGTGAGAAAGGAGATTAATCTAAAAACTGACGGATGGAACGCATCACGGTCTGGCCCTTTAAATACTCACCGACAGCAGACAGCGCCACCGTAGGTTTCCGAGTGTCTCTGCAGAGTCAAAGAATCAAAAAACATCACTGATAAGCCTTATTGTTATTTATATTTTATCAGCTGATAACCATCTTCATGTGTCCTCTTAGCCTGATTGATGATGTTAGGGTAAGAGAAGCTAGATAATAGAGAAATATCATGGCTTCGTAGTACAGGGCCCTGGTCTAACCCTGGTCAGAGGGTGTACTATGAAAAGAACAACCACAAATCAGCCAACCAGTGACAGAACATCATTTTGTCAATGCAAAATGGCCGACCCAGACCTGTTGTATCAGTTTAAATAATTTTTATGCGGGAATGTGTGAATATTTTGCCTTATAAAAACTGTCACAAGTGTAATAATAAATAAACATGATGTCTATATTTTTTTCTTTCCTCTGACCTGGTGTCCCAGATGTAGATGTAGGTGTCCACTGAGCTGGTGACCAGGAACTCGGGTTCAAACCAGGACCAGTCCAGATCGCTGAAGACATCAACAGATCACAGTGAGCCCAGACTGCGTTTACCTGCTGATGGGTGTGTTTGATTTGACTGTGCTGTTACCTGATGACCCGGGTGTGCCCCTGCAGGGAGGTGTGTGCTTCCCCACAGCCGTCCCTCCATGAGTACAGATCCACTCGTTGGTTACTCTGAGTACAACACACACACACACACCAATACACAGTGAAAAACACACAACCCCCATGTTTTCTTTGCCTACACAACATTATTTCTGTTGATATGATTTTCTAATAACTTATTTTGGAGGTTTCACACTCTTCTTCTGTTGTTCTCGTGAACTGAACTCACTGAGGCGGCGAAGATGTGGGCCTCTGATTTGTGGGGGTTCCACTGGACCGTCCCCACGTCCCACTTACTCTGTCGTCCGATTTTCCGCGGCGGTTCAGACGGCGACTCGAGGTTCACGAGGTACAGGAAGCGACGCCTGGTGGACAATTACAACAACAGCGGGTAAAACAAAGGTTTTTAAACTAAATGAATTACAACTCTGGAAAAAATTTAGAGACCACTGCAAATTTTTCAGAAATCAGCATCTCTACATATATGACAGTCATTCCATTCCAGTGTCTCTTGAATTCCAACACAAGCACACCTGTTTCTACCTAATAAGGTACTGATGAGGTGATCACCTGAACCAAATCTTATTTAACGAGGAAAAGTATAAAAACCATTGCTGTGGTCATCACTATCCTCTTGCAATAGGACCAACTGGATGGCAAAAACAGTGCTAGTAGTACATCAAAAGTAACTGGAATAAAAAAAATAACTATTGACCATGCCAAAAGAAATGAAAAGAAAAGTT
>VUQI01012243.1:0-13584 GCA_015106735.1 Paratilapia polleni
TTCCGCCCCCCCCCGCCCAACATATAAGGTTAAAAAAGAAACAAAAAATAAACTCCACAAATATTATCTTCCCAGTCTGTGTTTACCGCCCCACTTCCTTGTTTCACGTGTTTTTGCTGTTTTTTTTTTTGTTTTTGTTTTTAAGTCCGTTTTGTCCTGGGTTCTGCAGGAGGATTTGGTGTGGTGCCTTGTCCTTTTGGGTTCGGATGCACATCCTCACCTGAGCTGCCTCACACCTGGTCGAAGAGGCGCCCAAGCTTCAAGGTCGCAATGTCATCGAGTCCCCAGTCAACAAGGTCATCCCAGAGACCACCCTCACTCGCCCCGCCCTCGTCACAGAAGGCATCGGGGACCCCTTCGTGAAACACCTGGTGGGATTTCAGTCCATTTCTGCCTAAACGGTTGTTCAGAGGTCAAGGATAAAAGGAGGGTGTGTTTGTGTATCTATGCATACCTATGTGCATACTCCTTGTACACAGGTGTGTGTGTGTGTGTGTGTGTATGTGTTTGTCTGTATGTATGAATATAAGAGTGAAATGACCAGGGCAGAGCTGAGCCTGTCAAGCTGATAAGTGTTCAAGGTGAACAGCACCTGCTGTCCTGTCCTCCCCCGTCCCTTCTGCTTTCCACTAGCGGAGCCACAGTTTGAGCCGCAGCGCGTCCACTCCGTTCAGGTAGTATCTGAAGAGCCGCTTGTCTCTGACAAAACCCAAGTTTTCGTACAGCTTCAGGGCTGATTTGTTGGTGATCTCAGTCTCCAATACAACCTGGGAAGACACAAATCAATGTGTGAGTGAGCAGACTGATTTTTGCACCATTTTTCAGAGCCTGTATTTGGTTTTTGGTTGTTCCTGATTGTTTTAGTGCCTAACAGAAGTGTTGGAACACCTTAATACGGGAAATGAACCCGTTTGCCATCATAGAATCAATATCAATTTTCCTCAGTTTTTCCCCACACACTGACTTTACTTCAGCATGCTGTCCAAGTATATCTGGGGACTCATTTGAGATTTTTCTAAAAATTATTTTTCAGCCGTTTGAGAGAATCCAAGAGTGATTTACTGTTGGACAGTCTTCGCTCTTATTTTGAAAGTTCCCTCGCTCCTAAACAGCTAGCTCCCAGCCATTCTTGTCTCGCATTTCCCGACAGGAAGGCTGATCAGTCATTGTTGTGGTGGTCCTCAATATCAATTAGCTACCTCTACGGAGGGTCTCATCTTGCGGTTGGACCGACTAACTACATCTTGGACCGCAGCTGACGGCGACTGTAGTCAATTTTTTCTGATCTACTGCAAGATGGAGGGCCACTCTGACCAGAAAATGGAGCAGATGGAGAGGCACTACTCTGAGCCCAACGCGGACACAATTACAGTCCAAGACAGTGGCGGTGGAGCACATCCACAGGATGAGAGAGTAAATTTTGCTCTGTTAACTTCACAAAGTACTTGGGAGTTGAAATATTTTCAGAGGAGTGCACACACGTTACATATAGATATAAAATGTATAGCACATAGTGATGCTTTTGCTTACCTTAGAAACTACAGAATTGCAACTTTGAAATACTCACACAGCTCTACACCTACATTATTTGTGTCGTATCTTGTTAACTAATACAAAACCTTTAGTGGGTCCAATGTAGGAGAAGCTATTTGGATAGAGAACACAAACACAGGACACAGAAGACCCACTGAACTTGGTAGCTCAGGGGCCTGTGAAATCTTTCAAAACAAAAATAGTTAGCAGATAGTGAGTGTTACAGAAGCCACTGGTACATGGAGGCTTTTTTAAGCTTCTAGGGGACATGCCTTCTTGGGATTCATATACAAACGGAGACACAGAATCAAAGCAAAAATACATGAGGTTGCAGTTGGTTGATTTTTTTCTTTTGGTTTTGTTTTGTTTTCATATTGGTGTGGTGGCTAGCAACATTGCTGGGTTCGAATCCACCATCTGGCCAGGACCTTTCTGTGTGGAGTTTGCATGTTCTCCCTGTGTCTGTGTGGATTCTCTCCGAGTACTCCGGCTTCCTCCCACAGTCCCAAAGACATTCATGGACAAGCGGAAGATGTTAGATGGATTTTTTAAATAAGTGAAAAAAATGCCCCCCAAAAAAAGCATGTACTGTTTGTGTGTACGCATTCAAAGCCCTGAGTACTATTGGGTTGAATCAGAGTGTGAGTCCTTTGGTCTCAGTCAGCAAAGAGATTGAAGAAATCTTACTGCTGAATCTTATTTTAAGCATCTTAATCTTCTAGAAGATTTCAAAGTCTGCAAAGGAAGCAGCGTGAATGTGTGGCTATTCAAAGAGAAGCAGAGCAAGAAAAATAGTTTATGGCAGAGGTTAGCAGTGAACTTAGATAAGTGAAGGACAGGCCAGGAAAACTGGACCTTGAAGTAATAATAGCCATTAATTTTTTTCTCTTGTGGTTTGTGTTCCTTTTAAAAACCTACAACAAAGAACCAAATGCTAACAGTCTCACATTTGTTTATACTATTATTTTTATGTAGCATGCATATTTTCAGAGTACGACTGACGACGCTGGTACTCAGCTTGCATAAATGGTTCTTACATAACAATTGTGTGAAAGTGTTAAAATTTGGTTAATAACATGTGAATTGCTCCAGCATAAGCCCAGTAGTACTGGGGTCTATCTTACCTCGTCGCAGTCGCCCTCCACCATGGCATAGATGGCCTTTTTCACCAGATTAGTACCTGAAACACAGGAGTCACCGTGAGGAGTATAAGAAATGACTCCAAGTGAGAAACTAAACCCATTTGTGGCCTCCCTGCCTGATATATTATTAAAGTATAATGTTACTCATCACTCAGAGTGCAGAACCTATCTAAATGGTGCATTTGCATAAAGAGATCTGGTTGCCCGGGACAGCACAAAAGACAGCGGAGGAGAGACTGTTTGAATATTCTGAATAGGAGTGTCGAGATCTCACCGATGCTTTTCCTTCTGTGTTTCGAGTCCACAGCCAGCATGGCAATGTAGCCACGACGAAACATCTTCTTATGCATGTCAAGCTTACATACGATGGCTCCGACACACTCCTGCTCCACCATGGCCTGTGAGAAACACACACAACAGAAAATAGTCAATAGTTAAGAGTGTCTACTGGGGTGGCCGCTGACAGCCTAGCAACCGTTCCTCTGAAGTTCCTGTCATCCTGCCAGTTCAGCTGGCTCCCTGAGCTGACCTCTGCCCTTTCTTTTTTTTTTTTTTTTTTTTTTTTTTAAAATAGCACTTCCTCTTATGTCACATGTGACGTTCCAGCCAAACTGGAACTGGGAAATTTTCGACCTTGATGGGCACAGAATAAATGGAGAAAGGACAGTATTTTTAAAGCAGAACATACTAACTGGACACAGTATGTGCCAGAGGAAACCTAAAGCACAGAACTCTATACTAACACTGAGGATTTTATAATTGCTTTCCAGTACATAACTGTATACATATGACTGGACATGAGACTCTGGCATTGCTGATGAAGTAGATGTTGTGCCAGTTCCACCTTTCTTGATTTGACAGCTATTAATAGCCACAAATCTAAAACAATGACAGATCTGGCACAGTTAAGGGGGGCTTGTAGCCTGCCAACAATAAAATACAATCTAACCTATGTACTGCAACATTACATACACATGTGTGTTTTAGCTTCAGTACATGTCAGCACAAGGTTTGACTGCCTTTGAGGTACACTGACACATGGTGAACAACCATGCTGTCACACCCAGCTCCAATAATGCTCTTGCAACTCAAGGCAACTCAGTCCGAGGCCTAGGGGAATAACTCACGCTTCCACTAATCAAAGTTAAATAGAGGTTAGGGGTGCTTTCTTCATAGTGAGAAGGGTTTTAGTCCACTACTTACCAGAAAGCAGAGCTGCGGCCAGTTGTGGATGAAGTACCTGTACGTGTAAATTGAATAAGGCTCAGATAAGTCCTTGGTGATCAGTCTCATGATCCACGGCATCTGCAGTTCGGACTCGTAGCGGACATAGCGGATGCCATGGCTCTCCCCCGGAGAGCTGCTCAGGTCGAGCCGGGCCAGCTCCTCGGCCGGCGGCTGCTGCTGCAGGTCAGCCTGGCTCTCCTCTACGCTGTGCCCAGCAGCGTCCGGCGGCTCGTCACTCGGCGGTCTCGGGGGCGGCGTGTGGTCAAACTCTTTTCCCCCTTCGCAGGCCGCCTCAGCTGTAGTGAAGCCCGGCATCCCGTTCATGCTATTGTTAACATGGGGAGAGTGACTGCCGTTTTTGGAGCAGGGGCCGTGGCCTTCGTGCTGGCAGTGCTCACTATTGTTTCTAGCAGCAGGAGCCTCCTCGTTGCTGCTGTTGTTGTCACAGTTGTCCACGGACGATCTGGGATTGTCAGGCCGGTTTCCTGCGTGTTGGTGGCTGTCAGGGTCCTCTGAGGAGCTGGCCAAGCCGTTCAGCTGCTGCTGCTCTCGGGCTTGCATTTTAAGGTGCAGCGCCGCCGGGCTAGCTCGCGCTAGCATGTTTTTCTGCTTCTTCTTGACCGACCTTTTGACTTCGTTTACCGACTGAGACTTCTTCCCTTTACCGGCGGGTACACACTCCTCCCTGTGGCAGGCCGGCTCTCCGTCTTCCACCGCCGGCTCCGCGCTCCCAGCCCCGGGGAAAGGAGGAATTTCAGCCGGGGATGCAGGCAGTGCGCTACTAGGCCCAGGCGGCACTGTGGCCATCCCACTGCATTAAGGTGGTGATTCACACTGGGAAAACGTTGAATACAATTTCATCCACAAGGCGAAGGCATATACAACCAATATACAAGTTAGTTCATCGAATATTGCATAAATCCAAGGTTTTCTGTGGCGATAACGTTTCCGCTGGCAATGGTTGTCGCTGCTTTCTCCTCGATTTCCCTGCTGCCGCAAAGTGCCGTCGCAGCAAACGCCATTGCAACAGCAGCCAGAGACGTTTTACGACAGTAGTGTAACGCATGACTGTTGCAGGGTTTTCCCCTCCACACCCCCAGTCAGCGAGCTTAATTAGTAAAACTTCCAGTTTAAGCCAACCCAGAAAAACTGGAAACAGAATATTGTAAACATTTATGTAACAAATTCTAGTTTCTAGTAATTCTAATTTTTATTCTTTGTGGGATTTTTTTTTATCGTATGCTAATCCTAACTGCACTGTAGTCATTAAATTAAATTCTCTCTACATTTCAGATACCAAATGCTGCGTCTTTTCTTTTTTTATTTTGACCGTCCTAGTACTTGATGTTTCGATGACCAATTAAGCTTTTATTGTGTTTATCTAGCCAGTCACTATTCACATTTACATTTTTTGTTTCCATGTTGCTGTTTTGTTTACTGTAAATCACTTATATGTGTGTATTTGTACTGTGCATGATCAGACTGTACTAACTGGACTTTGCATTTGTACCATCTCAAGAGTGGAAGAGTCAAAGGTGACTGAAGTCCTTGTACTGCCCTGTAAACCCGAGAAGATCTGTCTGCTTTCTTACCAGCAGAGGGCGCCAAACTGAGGCTTTATCTGACTGAATAGTTTTGTAACAACGACACTGCTCCTTCTCCACTAGATGTCGCCATGAGACCAGCTTGCCGCTTCATCCTGCAAAGTAGGTACAAGTTTGTACGTGTATGTCCAGTAATATCCAATTAATTTGGGCTCCCCCAGCCTTTGAAGACAGGAAAGTACAGAGAGCTGACAAGGAAGCGGAGAGAAAGTGGAGGGAATGCCATGCAAGAAATGGTCTGGGGCGAAGTCAAACCCAGGCCCCAGTAGTAGCCTTTGGCATATGGGTCTCCTGCTCAATCAGGTGAGCTATAGTGGTGCCTGTTGAACATATCAAACGTTTTTGGCACATTTAGGAAACTACCTAAGCACACTGTGTACAGTTTCAACAGTTACTGATTGCAACAGATAATTTTAGAAGAATAATGTCCAAATAAAACTTGCCAAGTGCACAGGTGTAAGTCATGAGTATGAGCATTGTGAAACATGTTTAGGTTCCTTTAGTGGAACAGAGTTTTGTGACAGTTTGTGAACATGGGGGCTCCTGCTGAAATAAACCATGGACGAGAAAGAGGAGTGAGGATGTGTGGTAGCATAGGAAGGGAAAGACAACAAAGTATGGGGAGATGCAGGAAGGTGCAGAGGAGACGATGGATACAGCATGCGCAGCGGTTCTTCCCCTGTCACGCTGTGAGGGAGAATAAAAAGTGTAAGGTTACTCAGAATCAAATGGAATGAAAGGAAGTCAAGTGATTCTGGAAAATGTTGTTACTGTAGTATACTATTGCACATAACAGGCCATGTTTCATTTCCAAACTAAGTGTTTAGTTTAGTTAAGGTTTTAGTATTGATGGTCCACATGTTCTGTTTACTGTGTTGTGCCTTGTATGACTACTGAAGGAATAAATGCTTTTCCTCTCACAATACATGCACATGCAAGTGATCTTAAAATCAGCATCTGAAGAGCATTCACTTTGACACACAATATATTTCAGTTATTAAAAAATAGCATTCTGGTACAGTAGTTATTCAGTGTCATTAAGTACATATAGGACAAGAACTTTAGGAAATCAGAAGTTGAGGAATACATTTCTAGATTACACTGTCATTCTGACCAAATATTTATACATTTTGACTAACCTGCTTTGCACAGTGTCAAAGGAAATTATCATTTTGGTGGTGATGACTTATTTACTGAATATAAGGTTCTGGATGAGTTCAGCCTTGCAGGTTAAGTGCTGGGAGCTTGAAAAAATGTTTGGAGAAATGTGCCAAAGTAACTGAGAAAAACTGTACTGCCCAGCTCTTGTTGAGGGAATAAAACCCATCCTTTTGGCAAGGGGAGAGTTGTTCTTATATCATTCACAGGTATTAGTTCTATATTCTGTATAGTCAGCTTTTCCCAAAATCAAACATTTGATGCTGTTTTCATTAAAGTATATAAAAAAGTGGGAAGAGTTATGTCTTTTGTGTATCCTGTTAAAGTTTTTGTTTTTCAAAAAAGAAAAAAATTTAAAATATAAAGAATGCATGAAATCAACCATAAATGTATGTACTAAGTAAATATTTATGTCTGCAAAGTGTGCTTTGAAAGTGTGCTGGACCACTTCCTTTGTAGAAATAGAAAAATCTGTAATCAAATTGCTCTATTGCTCTTCCTTACCTCAACTTCACTGGCAGATATATCGGACTTTACAGTTTTGCTCAGTTTCTTTGGCAGATTTCTCGCAACATTTTTGAAGTTCTTAGCTCTGAAGATGCATTTCCCATATGAGCACAAACCTGCAGCAAAACACTATAGATGACCCACAAAAAGACATACCTTGCCAAAAACCTTTAATTCATGTGTTCAGTATTTGTGTTGATGACTAAGTCATTTCCACCAAAGTGAAAGTTCCTTTGACACTGAGCAAACCAGGCTAGTCAAAATGTTTAGATACATTTTTTCAGAATGATAGTGGACGAGAAGTGACTTCCTCTTCTTTTAATTTCCTTAAAGTCTTGGCCGAAGATTCTCATTGAATGCTCTCCAGTGTAACAGGGCGAGAACCGGCATGTATTCCGCATCTGCATCTTCTGTTCTCTTGCCTTCTCCTTGCTAGACCACCATACCTCCTTGCTCCTCCTCTTCCATGGGCAGGCTCTTGCCCCTGTAAATGGTTATCTGAGCAGGCTCCTCTGTGCTATGTTGTAACAAACTGTTGTAACTGTGTTGCACTCGAGCTCTATGAATATGTGTTACAGTATTGCTATTATTTGCTCACACCTGTGGCCACAGCACATTTTGAGCTATTCTGCATGTGATGACTTACATAGTGAAATAATGCTAGCACATTCTGGAGAGTTAAACTATTCAGCTGACAGAAAAGTTATCTATTTTTGCTCACCAAGACATACACAACTAATATTTGCTCAAATTGTAGACAGTTTCACCTAAACGAAGCAAGAATTTCAAGGGTTTCACATTGTTATGAAAACTGTCATTAAAAACTGAGCCAAAGCAAATAGGAAAAAACTTTATTAGTCAGAGTTTAGCAGCAGGAAGTTCATCCTAGGTGGCAGTATTTCTCTATCGCGCCCCCAGCTGTAGCTCCAGCTACTCTGAAGTGGATCACTTTTTCGCAAAGACACTGTTGAGTCCTGTAGACCTGCCACAAATCAATACATGGTATAAAAAGTCTCAGGGGAAATGCTACTGAGCCAGAGTTTGTCATATGCTCTTTCAAGTAAAGACAGATAGATCTTTCCACCTTTCTCTGTCCTATACAGTTACCATGAACATATGTGAGTTCTGAAAGAGAGTCATATTTTATTTATAAATATACATTACAGAGAAAGAGGCAGAGATAGGAGGGGAGAGAGACGTTTCTTTTAAAGCTAAGCCTTGGGGCTGAGAACTCTCTGAAGAGCTGGAATCAGACATGCACAATCAGTTCCCCTCTTCAAATCTGCTTTACAGGCCTATCTACTTGAACAGGCTTCTCTTAATTACTTTCTCTATCACTTAGCGAGCTGTGCCTGGGACGAGGAGCAGCAGTGTCTTGCCAGAGACATTTGGCTGGTTTGAACCCATATTTTTATAGGCCTATCTTCTTTCTCACAAGCCTGTCCCACACCTTCTCCCCGCACCACCACCACCACCACCACCTTTTTTCCCTCCTGCTTTCATTGCACACTGCTCTTGTCTTTCCTCGGCTCTCCCCTTTTCCAAATATCTCCAGGGTGTCAGTTGCGTCATGTGACTGGTGCGCTTGTGATTACAGCAGTTGGCAGACATACTAATCTATGAAGAAGAACCCAAAATATCTGGAGAAAAAAAAATGACAGCATGTAAGGAAGTATAAGGTCAGTATGGAGATCAGCGGAGAGCGAGAACATGGTAAAGACAACTCAGGGGTTGACACTGAAACCCAAATTCTCTCCTCTTTCTAATGTCTCTGCCTGTCTTTCTGTCTGTCTGAACCAGTATCAGGGGCTTGAGGCCAAACTTTGGAACCCCCCCCCAACTCCTGGCTGTCACGTTGGCTTGCTCTCCTCTCTCCGCTCACTTCCCTGTGTCTTCCTTCTTTTTTTTTTTTCTCTTTTTGTCTGGCGTCTGGTCCACTAGAGCTGTATTTAATTAGTTTCTGTTGGGTTAATTAGGGGCTAAAGTTAGGGGGTCGGACCAGAACAAAAGCGGGTCAGGCTGGACGGATGCAGGTGCTCAGGAGTGGTTGCCAGATTCCACCGTTCAGATTAAGACGGACTCAAATTGTCTGGAGTATTGGAGAGCAGGAGAGCCACTAGTGAATCGCAGGGGAGGAGGTTTACCACCACACATGGGACGGCGGGCTCTGTATATACCCACGGCGGCATCATTGCTTTTATTTCTCTTATTGATGAATTTCAGCATCGTTTCTGTGCATTTTCCACAGGAAACCACATCGTGTTCATGCAATTCAAGCGTGCTTTCATGTTTGTCCCTCTCATATTACACTGGCATTCATCGCAGAGTTGGTCCAACGTATGGTGTGTGCAAGTGATGTCTCTGCCAGTCTGTTTCTCTTATGCCATACAAGGTGCTGTGTTGTATGTTTTCATTCATATCGCTCCCAGCACTCAGTCCCTTTTTTTTGAAGAGTGCCAGCTATACCCTTCTCCTTTGGCTGCGTAGCATTAAAAGAAAAATATGTGAGGGGGACATCAAATGACCAAACCAAACAAGTGAAGTATACATAAAATGGGCAGCCGCACCCTTTGAAGTGTACATCAGTAGCCCAAGTGAAGTGATCACATAAATTAAACACATAAAAACAGCAGTGTAGATATGAGTATATGCTGCTGAACTTTGATTTTACCTGTTTACTTATTGTTTGTTTAATAATGTTTGAAATTCACACACACTGCATGCATATAGAGAGGGACTATTTGTGTAACTTTGATTATAGAAAAGAGCAAAAGAAAGACACCATTCAACCTTTTTGTCTATCCTGTGAAGATGAAGAGAGACCCGATGAGGAGAGGAGAGGAGAGGCGAGGCATCTCTGGCATGGCTGGAGCCCCTCAGTGTGTGAGGGTCCTGGGGCCCTTTAGACAGGCGCCAGCCCAGCAGGGAAGCAGAGACAATCACGCAGCACCAGATTCAATGCACAGAGATGGAGGGATGGAGAGAGATGAGGAGTCGCAGAGGGGTG
Organism: Paratilapia polleni; assembly: GCA_015106735.1. Classification (NCBI taxonomy): domain Eukaryota; kingdom Metazoa; phylum Chordata; class Actinopteri; order Cichliformes; family Cichlidae; genus Paratilapia; species Paratilapia polleni. The sequence goes on from VUQI01012243.1 coordinate 10,179, forward strand.
GATCGAAGGGGGAGTGGGACAAAGAGGACAGTTGAGAAAGGTGGAGGACATGACAAGGAGAAGAGTGGGAAGGGTCCAGGTAGAAACTGAAAGAGCGGAGTAAATGAGTTGAAAAGAGTTGGATGGAGAAGGAGAAAATGACAACGTAGATCAAGAAGAGGAGTAAAAGGAAGAAAGAGCAAGCTAGAGAGAGATAGCATATATTCCCTCTGTAACAGTCTTTATCACCAGCCCAGATCGTGGCGTATGAACAGTGATCCAAGTCAACCATCTGCTGAGGCTAGATAAGCCTGGGAGAGCTGGGTATTGAGCTGTCACTCAGGGAGGAGCGCAGAAAAGGAAAGAAAGGAGGGGAGAGAGAAACAGAAGAGAAATAAAGACGGGACAGGAGAGAGATGGAGAAGGAGGGAGGGAGGTGTCTACGCAAGGTAGGAAAAATGAAAGGAGAAGATTTGTGCGAAGTGGAGAGCACCCGTCTCGTTACAGAAAGACTTAACGTCAGATAGATGTCCAGCCCTGTCCTGTCTGATCTCGAATAATCCTTCAGTTAATAAGAGGAACAATAAAATTAATATTTGTTTTTATTTCTCATCAGCCCACGTCCTACACGTGCACATATATCACACACTGCATGGTAAGACACATCCACTCACGTCACTCCTAATCACGCTAATGACAGGATGTTGTTTGTTTTCTGTCAGTGGCGCGCACATATTCACAGATGTCATGTTATAAAGTTCTAAGTACAAAATGGGGCTTTTTGCCATTTCAAACAAATCTGCAATTCACTTATATTATGTACAAATATGTGCGGGGGAGTTGTGTCCCCAAGAACATAGTTACCTCTATAGGTGGGAAAGATCCCAACACTAGGTTAGTGCCTGATTAAGCCCATATGCAGGCTGAATCCCATCTAAACACACCCCCCATACCAGTGAGAAAAACTGAAATCCCTCATCATTTGCTTGTTTTTGTCTTTTTAAGGTGTACATTCGGTCCCAGCTTTATATGTATGGATCTGAGCATTTATAGTGTGATATTGTGATAGATATAGAGGCGTGAATTAAGGCCGAGAGGGGGGTCAGGCCCGGGAGTGGGGGTTAGGAGGGGATTAGCTGAGGCCGGTTGGATCATTTTACAGCCGGAGGACCCCCCTTCACCCTCTGCAGTCTCCTGGACAATGAGGATTAAACTCCTCTTGTTCTTCAACTCTAAAAAACGGCAGGGCGACAAAGACACTATTCCTCCTGGGTCCCCTGGCTGTGGCTGGGAGAAGGGTTGTGGAGAGGAGGGTGGGAGGGAAGAAGTGATGGAGTGAAGGGAAGGAGGGAGGGAGGCAGGAAGAGGCAGGGGGTCCATCATAAAATTAATCCCTTCACAGTTTCCTCTGAGTGCAAAGTGAGATATGAGGCAGACATGTCTAATGAAATGCTACAGTCATCTAAGGACACAGTGATAAAAGCATATATTAAACTAATGGAGCCCGTCATTAGTGGCTCTATTAAGCGGATCGAGATAGCGTGCTCTCCTTTGGTGATCTGCATGGAAGATTAATCAATTCTAAGGAAAGTCCACCTTCTCGCAGTTTCCTAATTTAATGCTCTTGGCATTTATGTGGCAACATGTAAGTGAACTTACCCATAATCCTCAGAACTGGAACAATTCACTTTCTATCTGTTGTTTATATTACCTTTTTGCTTACCACTTTCCCAGTTCCAGCTGAAGGTAATGGAATTCACCTTAGAGCACTTATAAAGCTCACTAACAAATATATTACATGCATAGATGTTGGGTGGATCTAATATGACTGCACGCTCATATGTTAGCCACTTCTCAATCACAGGGAAGGTCCCTGCCTTATTATTATTGCCCTTCTGGACACTCATGTGGACCATAATTTACAAAATGAACACCATGTTTTTAATAAGACTTCAAACTAGCGATTGAGAACATGAACTCACCAATAAAGTGTTTACTGAGGGCATAAATGTGACTATTGCTATATTTTTTTTCTTTAATCTGCACAAAAACCTAAGTGTAAAAACATTTTGTTGCATTGCTATCCAAGGTTATGTGCCTTAGTACCTCAAGAGATCATTTCTATGCTTTTTCTACAGATGCAACATAAGGTGCTGACTAGCGAGCTTTACGGGAGTCTTTTGGCCTTTGTGCTCTAACTTTATATTTACAGTGCAGACATAGCTTTCAGTGTGCAGGGAAGTTAATACTAATAAATCCCAAAATGCCCAGAGATGCTTTTATATTGATATACATCATTAGAGAGAGTTGAGCTAGCTCCAGTCTTTTTCCTGAGCTAAGCTAACAATCATCTGTCAGGTTTCCAAAATGTCAAACCAAAAATTACACTGTTGGACACAAATCCCAGGTGCAATATATTATTTGGGCCCTTTGTGAATAAAAAGTATCCCAAGCTAAGTAAGTTGAAGGATAAATCCTGTGTAAAGACCCAGTGTTGAGCACTGTACGATCATAGCCTGAGGCATGGTGATTAGGAAAGCTTAAATGTCAAAGTGTCCACCCAAGGACGTACTACTGGGCTCAGTTTGTGGCACACTGCCCTCCGTGTTTGCACTTACAATTACTGTTTCGTCTACTTTAGGGATGAAGGACAAAAGTAATTCTGTGATGTTGTGATGCAGAGGATCCAATTTACTGGTCAACGACCAAGTGAGAGGGACATAAAAGAGAAAGACAAAAGAAGCAGAAGTCCACGGGTTTTAATCTGAGAATAAAAAAAAAAAAAAAAGAGGGAATCATAGAAATGAAAAGAGAAAAGGCTGAGGAGGAGGGCAAGCAGCACAACAGAACCAGGGGGAGTTAGAGGAGAGAGGAGAGGAGGGGCATTTCATACAAAAAGGGGTTTCTTTTTACTTATAGGGAAAAAGAGCAAAAGAAAAGCCTCTTCTTGCCTCCTGGATGCAGTGTCAAACCCAATCAGTGTCTGGTCTGGCAGTGCTGCTTGTCTCCCAGGCACCAGCTCACAATGGAGGAGAGCCTAGGCCGCCACACCTCTCACTTCCAATCTGCCTCCTACAGGACAGGCTTGAAAGCAGAGGGCTGCAGGGAGGGACAACAATGCACCTCAAATGTTCAAATTCTCATAAAAAAAAAGTGGCTGTGTGGTGAGAATTGGATTAGCTAGTAAAAGTAAAAAAAAAAAAAACACTCTTTGGTAGCTTTAGATCAGTTCATGCTGACTTGGACAGTTAATATCAGTTTTTATTGTTAAAAAGCTGGAATAAGTGGGGCTTAGGATAAATGTCTGGGTGTAGGTAGAGGTATTGTTCTTAAAGATTTTCAGAGCAGGAATGGGGTCTTAGTGTCACGGTGCATATACGTAAAGCCAAACACAAACATGGATAAACTGCACAACGATTACAACGAC
>VUQI01012244.1:12349-19849 GCA_015106735.1 Paratilapia polleni
TTGCATGTGTGATTTGCTGCTGAAGTCGAGTGTGGCACCGTGATCGTCACAGAAATACACCATTAGACACACTTGGATGTCTTTGTGAAGGTGGGGGAGTTTGTGTGTGTGTGTGTGTGTGTGTGTGTGCAGATGGACTTACTTTTCGATGTATCTGATGTTATAAAACATAATTTTTAATTTTGTCAGCTAAATCTAGAGATTTTTTTTTATGACAGAGATGAGAGAAAAGCAAGGACAAAATGTCTAAGACGAACTACAAACAGATGCAGGCAGCACAGTGACATTTGGAAATTTTTTACTTTGCCATACTTCTGTATTAATTACTGTCACATTTTCAAAAGGATTCAAATATAAAGCTGGGGTAGCTTTTCTGACAGCAGTTATAGGATCAGCAGTTACTTTATTTTCTATCTGCTGTATTATGTTGTACATTACACTTCCTTCCTGTTCTGTGATGTCCTCATGAACACCGACCCACTGTCCATTGTTTAACTGCAGCAGGTGTAGCAATAATGTTTTTTTTTTCCTTTTTTGAGAAGAAAAAAAGTGACAGTATGTAAAACAGATAACACACTATTTGCATATTTTATAGTGAGGGGATAGGAGGTAAGAAAGAGACAATAAAAAGAAGGACATGAAACAAAAAAAATCACACAAGACTATTTTGGCTGCAGGTGCTAAATTTAATTTACTTCTACTGACTGGATGGGTTAGTAAGTATTTTTGAACCAAGCTTATTATAGTGAACTAAAACTCAACTAGGAACTAAAACTGAGTGCTTTTGTTAATAACCAAAAAGAAGAAAAAAACAAAAACGAACTAAAATAATATTGTGAGCTTACAAAATGAGGTCAAATAAAATAAAAAATGTTGTTGTGGTGTTATTGTTGTATTAATGTTCTGTTCTGAACTTTCAGAAGGAGGGAAGGAAGGAAGCTGGCTTCTGAAAACTACAGTGCCTTGCAAAAGTATTCATACCCCTTTTCCACATTTTGTCACGTTACAACCACAAACTTAAATGTATTTTATTTGGATTTTATGTGATAGACCAACACAAAGTAACACCAATTATTTTGGCCAACACAAAATAATTGGGAAGTGGAAAGAAAATGATACATGGTGTTTTTAAATTTTTTTTACAAATAAAAATCTGAAAAGTGTGGCGTGCATTGCTATTCAGCCCCCTTTACTCTGATACCCCTACATAAAATCCAGTGCAACCAACTGCCTTCAGAAGTCACCTAATTAGTAAATAGAGTCCACCTGTGTGTACTTTAATCTTCACTACTTTGTGTGTTTTATCACATAAAATCCCAATAAAATACATTTAAGTTTGTGGTTATCATGTGACAAAATGTGGAAAAGTTTAAGGTGTGGAAATGCATTAAACCTGCATTCTTCTTAATGGCCAGCAGGGGGTTGCAAAAAAGATTTCTGGTTGTATAGACGTCTACAGGAAAACGACCCTCAGCTCCCCTGCTCTGTGACTTTAGAAAACCCTTTCCTGATGTGTTTATGGTCTCAAGTCTTACTGACTTCAACATGAATTTCATTTTGTAAATTACGGTTCCATTGGAGACAGGCGGGAGGATAAAGCAGGGTATGCTGTACCCTGTAACTAACAAATCACGCTTGTGACGTTGGATATTTAAAAAGCTAATATGGCAACAGACTTCACCAGCCAGTGGGTGAACTCACAGTCCATCTGTCTGTGCATAACACGAGTCTGCTTAAAGTAAATTTAATGTGCACCCCTTTTTTTCATTGTTTCAGTCTCTGGACGGGTTTGTATTTGCACTAAACAAAGAGGGACGCTTCCTCTACATCTCTGAGACGGTTTCCATCTACCTGGGATTGTCACAGGTAAGCCACACACCTGTGTGACTGTTTTGCCATTGTTATGTCAAGCATAAATATTAAGCTTCTCAAAGATCACTCCCAGTGTTTTGGGTCCTTTGTCTCTCTCCCTCCATCTTTATCTCTGATTGTCTCTCAGTGTCTATTTTGTCTCTCTCTTCCTCTATCCTTCTATCCTTCTCTCTCCTATCATCACCAAAGACAATTCCCAACAAATTAAGGCTCATTTAAAATCTCATCAGCTCGTCGGATGGTTGTTGATTTGTGCAGTGAGCGACAATGCATATTTTATTGCTCTGTGTGTGTGTGTGTCTGTGTCTGTGTTGGGGGACGACACTTCATTGTACTTTGTCAGCTTGGTGACGAGCTCTGTGTCTCAATTGGTTCACTTTCCCCCAGTTCCTGTTAATAGAGACAGGCGTCCATCCTGAAGGTCGACACATTGACCTTGGAGGCACTAATAAGTCGATATTGACAAGCCGTGTATGTGTGTGTTGCTGAATTAAATGGGATTCAAACCTGTTTACATTGTAGCTTCTGTCAGCTTGTGTACAAAATGCCAATATTTGTTCATGAAAACAGGAAATGGAGAGAAGAAAAAAGCATCATTAGACATGTTTGTCTTCTTTGGCTGACTTAATTTTAATAAGAGGAAACAAATTTGTTTCATTAACCTACAGTGTTTGTTTTGAAATGTAGCTGTCAGCTGTCAAACACAATTGTTTCACAAGCTGTGTTGTCATCTTTAGAAGGCCAAATCATTTCCTGAGCTTTGAAAAAACCTTCTGTTAATGAGCTGAGTCTCGTGTTCTGGCGATTCCCACAGTGCCTGAATGCACCGCCGCACAATGGTAAAGGTCTCAGCAGCGTGCCAAACGCCACATACTGCACAACAGGTAGATATCAGGAAAGGCATCCTTTTCATTTCACTTGGAAAGACTCGTGAAAAGGGACACAGATCAATGAGCCAATCATCAACAAGGAGCTACATTGATTTGGCATTACAGGAAGTACCTGCCAGGTCCCCACGCAAGCGGAGAGGACATAATTGTTGAAATTGCAGTGATGTGCATGTGTGTGTGAAAACTGGCCATTAGATGTGTGGTGTAAAAAAAAAAAAAGAAATATGTACAACTTCGACACCTGACGCTGTGGTGCCTATGCTTGTTTGCTTCAACCATGACAATCTTTCCATAATCTTAACCTAATCTTTGGTGTTTTGGCCCTAAACTTAGTGTGAGAAATGCACATTTTTGGATTTGAAAATGAGTGTGTTGATGCAGTGATGCATGTGTTATTTTCACGCTTGGCTCGTGATGCTTGGCTTGGCTTCAGATGTATTTGAGGTAAACCTAAGGGACTCCAACACAGGCAGGAAAATGACACGTATACTAACACCTGATTGTATATGACTGTAGCAGCCAGTAACAATCAATTTGGAAGGTCAGCAGCTGATGTTTACTTGTTTACATGATGGGTTGTAAGACGAGGCGCTCGCACAGTCCTTCAGAGAACAACTGACAATGATTGTGTCCTTGTGTCTGTGCAGCATGAATATTAAAATGGATGTGATTCATCACCAAGAGTCTTGAGAGATTTACGAAACTCTCAAACATACAAGAAGAATTTCCAGAAGATTAGCCAAACCTTAACTATAGAAGAAGCAGATCAGAAAGTGCTCATATGAATCATGCATATAACAGAAAGCACTGATGTATGATATTGTGCTAATAAAGGGATTAGAACAGAAAATGTTATAGGCATGTATGGCTATATCTGTCATTATGTTTCAATTCTTGTCCCTTTTTTCTTCTGAACTGGGTCTTTTTACCTTTTGAAGCCTCTAAACATTAAAATTAGCCTAAAAGTACTGCTCATAACTCCTTAACAAATGCAGCTTGTGGTAAAAGTGATCAAAGGTTGCTGTTGCTTTTTTTTTTTTTTAAGTGGTCATAAGATCAAAAAGCTGGAACCAACCCAGGTCGAGTAGCTCAGTACCCCACAATTCCGTAGTATATGTTAACTATTCTTTGGATTTCTTTATAACTAAATTACAACAGTAATTATTCCTTTCTTACAGATGCAATTTGAAGTTTGTCTTCTTTTAGTTTGATAAAAATATTTTAAAGAAAAAAGCAACACATACAGTATGTTAATGGTAGCGTAAGACAATATAATGCATATTTCTTGTATAAAAGATGCTATATAATTGCCATTTATCACTGTAGCCTCATTTGTGGCACTTGGTATGATTTGGTCGCATAGTGTTAAACCTTGGAGGGGAAACCCATGTAGACAACCAGTCCTGTTGTATTTAATTTTGTGATCCATAAAAGTGAGGGCATGCATTATATATATTAAGATGATGTTGACTATGATTTGCATTATGACTGATGGCTTAACTGCAACCGTTGAGTCTACGTTAGCTAGACTGGGTCTTCTCTAGATTAATTTGGTCATTTGGAATTGGCATGTACTATGTAAGGACTCGGATCTTCAGACTTCAGGTCTACTTGATGCCACTTGTTTTTAAAAGCTGCTGGTTGCTTGCCTGTGGTTGCTCAGTACTTCAGCACAAGTGCGTGAAACGTGCCAGAATGTTCTGTGTCCTGCATTAGCCTGGTCATAAGACGTATGCCCATTATTGACAGGATCATTATTGATTGTCAAAGGCACAAAAAAAGAAAAGAAAAAGAAATCCAGGCAATTTGTGGTTTGTCCAGCCATTGTAATATTCAGCTCATCTTCATCTTTGTCCCAAGCTTTACCCTCTGATTGGAGCAAATCACTAACTATGCTTTTCCTGTCCTGTGGTGCTAGCTTTATGCTGGGGCAGGGGTCTGAAGAAGGTTTAGCTTTAAATCTTGGATTTGAGTGTGTAAAAAAAAAAGAAAAAAAAGATCATGTTTGTTATTTACCTGTTCCCGATTGCACAGGGAACTCTATGTGACTGAATTGCAGAGTAATGTACTAAGGGCTGAGGTTACTGGTGGAGCTCAGGACATTTGATAATTGAATGCAAGTTGTCCCTCTGACTGGAGGTTGTTGTGTATAATGTTCTGACAGCCACTTTTCAATATCTGTAAATTGAGCTGAGCATTGTTTTGTTGAAAGAAACTCATATTTACCATCTGTGCCATGACGTGCATTAGCTCTCCCTTTCTCTCTCTCTCTCCATTAGTTCAATGTGAACTCCTTGTCTCTGTAAATTAGATATAGGAACCTCTCAGATATGGAAACAAGGAAAAAAGGCCAATCAGTTTACCAAATTAAAGAGGAAGGTACATCACTCCCCCTCTTCTCTCTCTCTCTCTCTCTGTCACTATGTCCCTGTATCTCTCTCTATCCACCTCCCCTTCTTGGATTAATTCCCCCACTTAGATTGATTGATGATTTCTATCAAATAATTGATTAATTGTCAAATCGGGTCCCCTAAGCTTTTCCGCCAGCTCCGCTGAGCTGGTTATCTTGTTCTTTCAGCTTTTATCAGCTGCTGAAGAAGTGGCACACCGATTAAAAAAAAAAAAAAAAGTGAAAGACAGAGAGAGAGAGAGAGAGAGGAAGAGAGAGAGAGATCAAGCTTGTCTCTGCTATGTTCGAGTCTCACCCTGTAATCCTACATGTGTACACAGAGTTCGTCAACCTCCATCCTCTTAATTGCTCTTCCTTCCTCCTCTTCTCTTTTAATCACTGCCCTTCCCTCTTTTTTTCATTTTTTTCTCTTTAAAGGAAGGAAAATATATCGCTAATTATTTTTCAACTTTAATTAGATCGTGGCGTGCAGGAAAAATGACTGGGTGGCGGGGAGGTGAGGGAGGATTTTTTTTTTTTTAAGCCTTTTGACAAATTGACGAGGTTATGGATTTTCTCGCTTGGTGGTCGCCGCTGAAACAATCTTCCGGCAGATTTATGTGTAAAGAGGATTTGCCCGTTTAACTCGTTTCTTTGCCGTCTCGTCAGGGAGACAGCGGACGTGGCCGGCCAATCAAACAGGCCTTTAATAGAGTCATTAACAAAGAGTGGAGCTGTAATTAAACATGGCTGCTGAGGAAAATTAACGTCCTCCCTCTCCCTCAACTTCACCTCATACTCTTCTTACTTTTTTTAAAACCTTCTCTCATTTTGGAATTTTAGTTCTTTGTGGTAAAAAGTTGATGAGCAACAGTTTATGGCTGGCTGTTACAGAGGATGGTAGACAACTTCAATAAAAATACACAAACTGTTTAATTAATTAAACTTGACCCTGTATGGTTTTCCGTATTTTCTGTCAGATATTTACTGTTAAAACGTTGGATGCTCATACTAAAGCTTAGAAAAAATTATGTCAGCATCCCTGTGGGCCAAAACCTCAGGCTTCAGACTGCTCTAAACATTTGGTTTCAGACAGTTATTTCTGGATTTGACTGGTGATTCTATACATTCAGCTTTTATGTCCAGATGACCATTGGAATAAAAGTTATGTATCTCTCCCTATTCATGTAGGCAGGGGGCATGGTTTGCTTAGCTTGAAATAACTGCCCAGAGGCATCACCAAAATGGCTTAGCAGATGGCAAGATGGACTTAAGTAAACGTTGACCCTGCCAAAAAATAAAAATTTTCAGCTGATATCAAACTTAAAACTGTTGTACATCATGGGATTTCAATGCCATTTAATTGTGTTATGTAGCTTTTGTTTTAGTTTTTTTTGTCTGAATTTTTGGAGATAGAAAAAAGAGACTGATTCAAGTGAAGCCCATTTCATCCATGAAACCAAAAATGACTTTTAAATAAAATACGCTGAGTTTACAGGACCATCAGTCTTTAAACCATCAGACCAAGCATGTTGAAGGCAGGTGCTGACTACTACTTAGAAACTTAGTAATGCCTAGTGAGGCAAGAGTGAGGTAGAAGGATAATCATCTAACATTCTATTCAGTGTTTGTCTTTCGGTTTTCTTTTTTTTTTTTGGTCTTTTTTTCACCACCCTTACTGAAAAGGCAACTCTGTAATGAAACGGAAACCAGAGACTGCTAGTAGAAGCTGTAGAGGCTTACTGTGAACAGGTAAAAGCAATGCCAGTAAGTTGACATGTATTGTGTGTAAGTCTACAGTATACTGGGAACTATAATAGTGTCTGTATTAAATGTGTTCTATGGTCAGTTGCATTACTTTTTTACTTTTAAAAACTTATTCATATGAGACTTTCCACCCATAAAACACAGCATTGTATTCTTCAGCACTCTCAAGTGGGCATGTGCGACAGCAGATGCCTCAAAACAACATATGTTGATATTAGAGTGACAGCGGCCTTCAGTAATTTATTACTGAAAACATGATAGTGGTCCACTAATCTTAACAAACTGCTTATTTCAGTCCAAACCATGAGATTTCCCTGAACCTAACCTACCCTTTTTTGTGCATAAACCTATCCAAAGCTATACCATTGCATTTCCCCATCATAGAAAGTTTAGTTATTTATTTTAACTTTATCTGTGTTATTTGTGTATTTGTGTCAGCAGCTGCTTGTGGGTTTTTGGTGCAACCCCTTGAAAGTTAAGAATAGTGTACAACAACAGACATCAAAAGTGTTGTTTTCCATTCAAACGTAAGCATTTGAACTTTTCCGGCATCACTAGATTTCCTACTCTAGCATGCCTTAT
>VUQI01012244.1:22349-28259 GCA_015106735.1 Paratilapia polleni
AGTTTGCATGTTCTTGCTCTGCCTGCGTGGGTTTCCTCTGGGTACTCCAGCTTCCTCCCACAGTCCAAAGACGAGCATGTTAGGTTAAGTTGTGATTCTAAATTGGCCGTGGATGTGAGGTAGATAAAATGCCATATAGAATAAAAGCACTGTATGAATGTATGGTTAAAATGTGACTTGTGACTTAGAAAAGCACTATGTAAATGCAAGTACATTACACATGCAGAGACACAGGAAAATTCAGATAACCTTTGCAACCCAGATTATTATGTCCATGTCAACACAGTTCATTATCCACCTGCAGAAAAATTACTGCTGTATTAGGTAACCTTGAACAATCCCTTAGTTATGCTGCTAAAGGCTTCCATGCTATCACTTCCCACAATGCAATGAGCAGTTCTCCTCCACTGGATATACATATCACTCTATTATATATCATTACTTTGTGTTTTGTCCTGTTTGTTGTCCTTGGTCTCTCTATCCTCCTCTTTTCTGTCTTCCCTTTCAACTCACCTTCTCACCGTTTGAGGCAGATGGCTCCCACTCCCTGAGTCTGGTTCTGCTGAGGTCTCTTCCTATTAAAAGGGAGTTCTTCCTCCCTACTCTCACCAGGTGCAATCTAATGCAATCCAATGCAACATCTATGCCATAAATTGTACTTTTCTAAACTGAAAATTGTTCCTTTGTTCCCCCATGCATATTAATAGGGTGAGGAAAATATTAGAAACACTTCAGAATTTGATGCCATCCAACACACCACCATCCACTACTTAGTATTAAACATAAAGTAGAAAAATCACCTTTCTGACAGTGTGTTCGGTGAGTTAAGCAATGTATTCAGTCCCTAGTTAAGTAGTCAAACCTTTCAGCGCATGAATACATGCACTCTAGAATATCCTTAATGTCCTGTTTATCCATGTACACATACACTGCATAACTGTGTGACCGTCATAGCCAGTAATTACAAAACCCTCTTATATGTTTAGAGTCAGGGTTGTCATATTTTTATTTGCTGCCATTTTCCTGCAGTGTTCAGTGTCAGCAGCAACACAAATTAAAATGTCGAAACTGTCAGAAACTAAACAAGAGGAATAAGACAGCACAGGCAACTTATGTAGCATAACTACTGTTTACTTCTTTTATTTAAAAAATTATTTTCCATCAGTCTTAAATACTTCATTTGATCTAAAAAATAAAACAGCATTTTCTCCTTTATGATTTTGATCCCCCATTTTCTTTCTTTCTCTTCCAGAAGCTTTGTTCTTTCCTCCCCTCATTATTGCCTTTTCTTGTCTTCTTTTTGTCTGTAATGTTCTCGCCTTTTCTTTTGTGTGCGTGTATATATGTGCGTGTGTGTGTGTCAACCATATTTTTAAATGTACATTTGTAATTAATTTTCTTTCTTTCACTGAAGCTTTATTTTTACTTAATTCAATTGTTTTTTCATTAAATTTTTCACATAATTAATTATATTTGTTTTATTTTTAATGCAATACATTCATCATGGCACCTATTTATGATGTAAATTTTCAACTTAATTTTAATCTTTTTTAATAATAATCTTTTTTTTATGAATTAATCAAATTTTCATTATATATTATTTTTTAGTTTTATTTTTTATTAATTTTAAATATTTTTTTTCCTGTCCTGCCCTTTTTTTTAAAAAAAATCTTCTTCCTCTCTCTCATCATCTAAATTCCCTTTTACCTCTTCTTGTTCCCTCACTTCCGTTCTCTTCTCCCTCTCCTTTTTTCCTCTGCCTTGTGTGTTTGAGACAGGGAGGTTGGCCATTTGCATGAGGTCAAAGAGGGGCATTCTGGGAGTTGGAGGAGGGAGGAGACGAGGTGGCGATGATGATGAAGAGGGGGAGGGGTGGGCAGGAGGAAGGTCACAGTTAATTGAGCCACCTCAGTGAACTCTTACACACACAGACACACACACACTTTTCTATTCATAATTGATGGCGCAGACTCTAGAGCTGCCATGTCGTTCTGATAATAAAATATCAGTAATAATTATAATAGGTGGCGCGTGTGTGTGTGTCCTGTTAGAAGATGGAGGGATGGACAGAGTGAAAGAAGATGAAAAGTAAAGGATGACATAAGAAAAGAAAAAAGGGAATGTTGAAGTGCAGAAAAAAGGGAAAGAGCAAAAGAAAATGTAGTAAATGATGAGAATTCGAAAAAAGGGAACATAACGAAGAGGAGGAATGAAGTGAGAAGTGAAAGAGGGGGTTAAGGAGGGAGGAGGAGAAAGAGGTGAAGAAGTGATGAGAGCTTAGCCCTAATCATTATTTAATTTCACTTTTTAACAATGTAAAAAGTAGAGTGATTATGGAGGAGGACTGAGGGAAGGACAGAATGGAGAAAAAGAAAAAAGGGAGGGAGGAGACATTCTGGATAACTTCCATATGGACAGAGATGGAGGACAACTTGGAAAGGTGGTGAGAAAAGAGAACAATGCTTATAAATGCTTATGGAGACATTTAAGAGAATGAAAAGGAAAGAAGAGAAGTGAGAGTGGGTGGAGGTCAAAGAGGAGAGGTGGCACTTTAGTTTGGCTGTGAAAGAATGGAGGGATAGATGAAAAGAGAGTGGAAGATGTGGCCTTTAATATATGGATGGGTGCAGGAAAGTTAAACCCCTTAGAGACACAAGGGGAGAGGAATAAAGAAAAGTGGAGGAAGAAGGAATAAGGGAAGCGGAAAAAGATGGAATATAGTAACACTGGATGAAACATCAAAACAACAGATGAACATAAGGGGAAGAGGACAGTAGGAGGAGGAGAAGAGTTAAAGAAGCAATGAGGAAAGGAGTAGAAATGGAAAGAAGAGGAACGGGAGGACAGATAGATGGATAGTTGAGGAGGGGATCCAGGAAAGAGGGATAGAGTGGAGGGACAGGACAGAAAAAAGGGAAAGAGACTGAGTGACTTGTGAAAAGAAGTACAAAAACAAGTGACTATACCAAATAAAAGAAAGACACAGTTTTTGGTTTTCCACTGTACACGTGATGTGTGTGTGTGTGTGTGAGTAAATGTGTGTGACCCTGTCGTCTGGTGTGAAAGGAGGCGTATTAGCATGCTGACAGGAAGCTGCAGGAGGTTATCTGGACCTCAGAGAGCTTCCTCCACCTTTTGTTCTGAACAATCACCACAGCGACACACCAAGGGGATGATGGGATGTGGCGTGGCCGGTGGGGGTGGACTCATGGGGAAATGCACAATAGATACAAGAGGAATAAAACAGATGAGCGCCTGTTGAATTCTGCTGAAGTATTTGTTAGCAAAGTTTGAGTTTCTCAAAAACAACTTTTTATTATTAATACATTTTCTTACTTCTGAATTGAAATGATGGATGTGGACAAAAAAGGAGGTCGTACTTGTGGATTAACTCTCAAGCACCCACCCGTGTTATAATGTTATACGCTGTGTGAAATGCCAATTACTAAGAAGAATCATGCAAGTGTAATGCTTGTTTAAAGGATGAATGCTGTACTGGGCTTGTAGCGCCAAAGAAGCATTAAGGGGGACCTATTATGCTTATTTCCAACTCCATATTGTATTTTTAGATTACGTTATAATAATCAGATTCTACTACATTTTCTACATGCATTTTCCAAAGTTTAGAATAATTCTTATTTATCTCAGTTCATCCTCTGTCTGGAATAAGCCCCTCCCCCTTCCAGGCAGCTTTTTTCTGACTGGCTGGCTGTCACAAACAGAAGGCTTTAACAGCAGGTGGTGGTGTTTCTGTGCTCACAGTTGGAGCTGTGTCCCTGAGACATCCATATCTGGATTTGTAAAGGAAAGATCAACCCTTTAAAAGAAGAAAAAGACATTCACATCAGGTTATAAAAATAACTACCTGATGTAATCTACAGTGCTTTATATGGTACGACACAACAAACAAATGACAAAGTTTAATAGTGCTAGGGTTTTTGGTTCTAAGTCAATATATTTGTGTTTGGGTTTCTGTTTAAGTTTTTCTCAAATTCTAGTGTTTGAAAGTTTTGATTTTTATGTTAGATTCTTTGAATATTTGAGTTCTGGTTCCTGTTTAGTTTTTATGGAATTTTGGATACCTGCTAAAACGGTTTTCTGTTCTAGTGCTAGTTTTGAATTCTTGGTCTTGGACAAACTAAAGTGATTTCCAGGTCTCCTTTATTAGGCTATGGGACAGTAACGCTTAATGTTTAAATGTATCCAGTTTAAAGTTTCAGACTCTAATGTGCAGCCGTCATCTTAGAACTAAACAGCAGCACAGAGAGCGCACTCAGCGATAAAATAATTAACTCAAATTAAAATGTTTATTTTACTGCTCTGTGCGCTAAATCATCAGATTAACGATTTTCTGCAGCATTAATCTCTTGTCTTATTTGCAACAGTGTTGCATTTTACTGTTATATGTTTTTATGTTTATAGGTCTTTATCACATTTTATCATCATCACCTGATAACGTCTCTGATTGGAGTAGGCAGCACTCACAGGGATCATTTTGTGCAGAAGAAGAGTCATACTGTATGACCTGTGAAACACCCCCTTTTTATGTAAAAGCACTGAAGCAGAAAGCCCAGCTGAACAGAGAAAGTTGACAACCACTGTTGTGAAACCTGTTATCTCCAACTGGGGTTTTAGGTTTTCTTGAGCCAGCTAACACAAAGAAGGCCCGGCTGTGTTGAACTTTGTTCGTAGTGCACCCCTCTGACATCCTCCTTGTGGCATTGTTTGTTATTTTCCTTTTAGGTTTCCTTGTGTGCTATCCCTCTCTGATCTCTAGGTTCCCTTTTCTTCTTGTAGATTTTGGTAACCTGTTGTACTATTTTTCAAACTTGTTTGCTTGTTTGCTTTTTGTTTGCTTATTTGTCCCTCCTGCTTCCTGCACTTGGGGCCTCATCTTCACACTCCACACACCACTGTATGACACAAAGTTATTTTAAAACAGAAAAAAATATGACTATGCTTTTAAGATTTAAGAGCATTTAACTGAGTCATCCAGCCTCATTTCCTCAGGCAGGTTGTTCTAGAGCCTCCGGACCCTGACTGCAACCACTCTGTCCCATTTAATTTTTAGCCAGGCTTCTGGAGTAGATCAAAGACCTCTTCCTCAGGACCACAAAGCCACGAAGAGAGGCTTTAAAGGGCCTTAACAATAATCGTTATAAAAATAAGTAATCAGTTCTAAAACATACTGGGAGCCAGTAGTTATGCAATTGCTTCTCTTGTTTCTAAGTAAAAGACCTCCATGGTATTTCTGCACTGTCAGGAGTCCACCAGCAGATATAGGTTATGACTTATTATAAACCTCTGTATCTTTAACAGTTAAAATAGCTAAAGATTTTTCTGAATATTTCTCAGATTATTAAAAAAGATGTAAAATAATAATTGAAAACAAATAACCGCAATAATATTAAATAATAAAATAAATCTAAGAGAAGAAGCAGCATGAAGAAAGAGAGACCATATTTCTCCCATATTAGCTTCTCTTCATTGGCTACCAGTTAAATCCAGAATTGAATTTAAAATCCTTCTCCTCACATACAAAGTCTTAAAAAATCAGGCCCCATCATATCTTAAAGACCTCATAGTACCATATCATCCCAATAGAGCACTTCGCTCTCAGACTGCAGGCTTACTTGTGGTTCCCAGGGTATTTAAAAGTAGAATGGGAGGCAGAGCCTTCAGCTTTCAGGCCCCTCTCCTATGGAACCAGCTCCCAGTTTGGATTCGGGAGACAGACACCCTCTCTACTTTTAAGATTAGGCTTAAAACGTTCCTTTTTGATAGAGCTTATAGTTAGGGCTGGATCAGGTAACCCTGAACCATCCCTTAGTTATGCTGCAATAGGCCTAGGCTGCTGGGGACTTCCCATGATGCACTGAGCACTTCCTCTTCCTCACTTCTTTTCACTCT
>VUQI01012246.1:1149-13782 GCA_015106735.1 Paratilapia polleni
TTTTTTTTCTCCTTTTTTTTTCTTTTTTTTCTTTTTTATTTTTTTTTTGTGTTTTTTTTTTTTTTTTTTTTTTTTAGGTGCTGAAAATTTCACCCCAAATTCAGAAGAACTGTGTGGTAAATGATGTAAAATTACACCGTAAGTCACGGGCTGTAATATGAGGTGCTACCAAAATGTTCTATGATCTAAAGTCTTAAAGGAGACATTGTGTGAACACCTTACAT
This sequence comes from Paratilapia polleni, assembly GCA_015106735.1. Taxonomy (NCBI): domain Eukaryota; kingdom Metazoa; phylum Chordata; class Actinopteri; order Cichliformes; family Cichlidae; genus Paratilapia; species Paratilapia polleni. Next base: position 1,374 of record VUQI01012246.1, read on the forward strand.
CAACACGCCCAACATTTTCTCAGCTTGTTTTCATGTGAAATAAAAAGAGTAGCTAATATTACCATGGTCTGTGTACTCACAACAAATGCACAATTAAATTAAATTTTTAAAAAAAGATCTAACAAACTCATAAGGGTGGAACGCAACTAAAAGAAAACTGTCACTTTCTGTCAAACTCGTATCGCTCGTCTGGCAGCTCACCTCACGCACAGACAGTAGGCCCCTTCCACTGTGACACTGTCTCTTAGTAAAAAGCTGCCGTCATGTCCAAATCTCTCCAGAAGCCTCTCTGTGGTCTCGCTTCCAATATTCCCATAGTAAATAGACTGGACCAGCCTCCCCTCATTCTCCATGTCTCCTCTGTGGCAGGCACGCATTTGTGCCTTGTTTGCCAAGGTGCAGCAGACACTAGCAGCAGATGAGTGTGTGAAAGGCTACGAGGCAGGAAAAGCTTTGGTTTTCACACTTTTGTGTTATGCAGCTGCACCTCACATGTTCTGCACTTTTTTTAACCTGAGGAATGCCTTTTATCTGTCGAAAAGCGAAAGTGTGTTTTTGCCTTTGCTGTTTGGTCCCTTCTTGTTCTGCAAGTCGCAAAAGAGAAAAAATACAGATCGACTGTTTTCCCACAATTTTGTGAGATTTTTCTAAAGCCGTTGTACGTTTAAATAAAATGAACGGACATACTTTGTGTGCGTGCGTATGACCATAACCTTGAAGAAAACCACACACACACACACACGCACAAAACATCAGTCATAGGTGTGGTTTGATGTGGTGCTGTCAAGAGTGTTTACATGGTTTAAAAAAAAACAGCAAAATGGAAATGAAAGACAGGTGGTTTTTTTTATATTAAAGAAAATGCTAGAAGAAATGTAGAAAGCACAGTTAAATAAGCTTAATGTCCTTAATAGGCTGTATAGTGTAGCAGATAACTGAAACAATCCTTCAAAAGTGGATTCAAGCACCAGAATTTGCACGTTTGTCTCTCTGACGCCATTCATTTGAAAAATCACTTTAGCCATTTGAATTTTCAAAATTTCAAAATTTTCGTTCATCTTCTCCACCCAGGAAACAACTGTTTTACTGCAGAATTTCTACCGCTTGATAAATATCAGAGGTTTTACTCCTGATTTATATGCTTTTGAGTATAAATAAGCCGAATGTGAAACTTAAAAATTTCTTCAGAGCTTCTTTGAATCAAGTAAAACTAAATAATTCGATGACACATATGTTACATGTTGCAGCTGCACAGTGCAGTGCAGGTCGAGGGATTACCTTTTTACCCCTTTGACAGCACTTTGATGCATACAGCTGGACTCGGACATTCATCTGGTGACAATTTATTCCTGTGTGATTCAATGAATTTCATGAATTCGGTGCAGACTCCTTTACCCTTGGCTCAGCTCTCTCATGCTGGCGCGCCCAGTCATCAATATTTTTAACAAGCTAACACAGAGAGACAGATGACCATTTACTCGCACACCAACAGCCACTTTAGAATCACCAGTTAACCTGACAAGCAGGTGTTTGGACAGGTCAAACCTAGACCTTTCTTGCTGTGAGGCAACTGACGCTCCACTGTGCTGCCCAGCTATTTGTTACTTTAGCTAACTCACATAAGTTCATATGGTTAGTTAGTTGGTGTTCTACCCTCTCCTAGTTTACTCCATGGTAAATTGAATAATTTAAATAGCACTTTTTACTCTCACCTAGCACTCAAAGCACTTTCTACATGGAAGCTGCATCCACAGACACATTTTTAACTGTCATGCACACATGCAAACTCAAATGGATGCATCAAGGGGCAGGAGCTGGGGATCAAACCATTGACCTTCTAAACAGTAGACAGCCTGCTCTAAATCTTGAGGCACCATAAACAACAAACTTTTTTGGGGACCATAGGACGGAACTGAGTAACCAGTGGGGAGTGTAAGGGGTGCATCCAGGGGATGTAACTGAAACAAATAGTATTCATTGTACTACTACACCCCACACCTGTTAGTAAATTATTCACAAAAAATAAATACTTTCAGACTAAAAAGTCGACTTCTGCATGGTGGAATGTGTGTGATTTCACAGTAAGATCATTCAAAAAGGCAAGTCTACTTTATCTGGAAAAAAATGTATATACAGTACGTAACAAATTTATTGGACCACCTGTCATAAAAACGAGAAAGACCATCCAGCATCACGACTCTTTAATGCGGAGTCTTTCCTTTTCGGTGAGTTCGCAACGTTTTACCATTTTGAACAGGAGTGAGGAATTTCAAACTGAACTCACATTTTTATACCCAAATTTGAGGCGGCACACTGGACTTCTCTGAGAAGTTAGAAATGAATCAAGCAGAACATTCAACCATTAAAACTCATTTTCTGTTCAGGAATGCAAGTAAATAACTGTAATTTGGCATCTTAATCAAAAAATAATAATAATAATGTGCTTTACTATTTTTTTCAGATTTTTTGTCAAACAGTAAATTGGAAAATTCATGGATAACAACAATAATTATATTTTAGCCTTAAAAATATCATTTGGATTAAAGAGCTTGTGCATACTGGTGGATTAACCATTACAGAAACATATAAAATGATTTTGGTAATTATCAATACTGTTAATTTAGGGCAGCCGTGGCATAAACCTTACACTGGGTGGTGGTCTAATAAATTTGTTAAGCACTGTATATTTTCTTGAGTCTGTCGACAGCCATATTGAAAATGGCCACCGCCTTCACTTTCCAAATGGCTAATGGGCTCAAAGAGTATATGTGACCATTTTGGTGCTTGTATCAACCTGTGAATGATTTCCCTGCAATGTAATGTACACTGGTTGGCTTTTATAACAGCACAACAACACAGGTGCACAGTATACATCCATAACTGATCGAGTAAATATATTAGGAGTGGAACATCATTGTGACATTTTCACAAAGCATAGTGTAAATCAGCTGTATATCACCACTCTATAGAAGTCATTTAGAAAGTTATGTTACAATAAGCCTCTTTATTCATTAGAGTGAATAGAATGGGACTTACCAAGCACTTAAAATGTGTCCTATGTGCAGCCGTTTTGCTTAAAATAAAAACTAAGTAATAAGCCTTTTTCTCACGCCTCCTTGATTATCTTCCTGTCTGGATTTTCCTGCTTTTGTAGGCTACTTTTCCCCCCTCTTTTACAAAAATACAAACTGAATTTCCAGAACATGAAAGACAGCAGCAGGAGCAGGGTTTACGACAGTACTGGACTACATGTGTAGGCAGTTTGAGAACTGGACCGCCGGACACTGCAGGCGTTAACTAACTCCAGGAGATGGCGCTGATGCCACACTAAGGAACAGCAGCTACAGTTTAGACCTCAGTAGAAGAAGACAACTTTATTTCCGTTTGCATTTAAAACTTGCTGTAGGTTTCTGAAAGTCAAGATATGGGAAAGTGGAAGCAATAATGAGTAAACATGGAAATTTTACAGATGTATTAACGGAGGCAAAAACCGTTCAAACGGCCGTGTTCTTCCGCCTCAGGCTGAGCAACATAAACCAGCCACGTGAAACTGTAACAGCCCACACAGCAGCAGCGGCAGCAGTCAGGCTGGACCACATCACAGGAGGAGGACCACCAATGTCTGAACTCTCTGCGTGAGCTGGAGGAGCCTGTAAACAGCAGCTAGCTCACAGGAAATGGTTACAGTGGTCAGTGTGAACCAGGGGCTACTGTCTCCCCCACAGACTGAACACGGTCTGCAAATTCCCCTGTCAGGCTGAAGCCAGGCACCATAAACACCGTGAAATCCCCTCACTTACAGGGGTTTGCTGGATTGCCCAGAGCATCCAGGAAAGCAGTGCTGAAGAGTAGCTAAGCCCATTTATTAAGTACTTGTGGTCCACATTACACTGTGTTATGCTTAAATATGTTTTGAATATTTGCATACGTTACAACCAAATGGTAGTCAAATATTATTAATAAAAAACTACTGCAAAAAAAAAAAAAAAAACTACTGCAGTACATGCTTTACCAGCTTTAAAGTGATATTTATAGCACTGAATCAACGCTTCTAATGCAATGGTATAATGTATGCTATTCTCAAATGATACCATTCTACATGAAAAATACCTCTCCCTTTGTTTTGGTAGTCATATGATTTTATTTTTAACTTTGTAAAACTTTTAAAGTGCCGCTCAACTGATACAGAGCATTTGTTTGCCTTTATAACTGTGTGTGTTGTGCTATATGCTCTGCTATAAAACAAGTTTATTTTTGTGTTTTTACAGAACATAATGCAGAAAGAAGATGTGTGGGGTAATTTAGAAATGGCATCATCACTTAGTTTGAGTTTCCAAGCAGCACATGCAGCAGAGTAGCATTACCGCTGAGCAGACAGTGGTATGGAGTGATCACTATAGGTTGGCAACTAGTTTGTGAAATATGTTGCAGGATAATTAATACTAATGACCCTAATGTTTTTCATGGTTTTTACATTACACGTACAAATATTAAGAATATCTGCCACGATATCCACATCAGAATTTTTAAGTCCCTAAAAACTGGGATCAGCACTGGCCCCAAAAAGCCATTCTCAGCTGAGCACTTAAGGTTTAGGTCCAAATGCCCTACAATATTAGAGCGAAAACCCCAGCAAATAGACAGGTGCGGTGTCCAAATTGCTTGTTTTTATTACTAATGTGTGAAATTCTTGTGACTTAAAAATTCAAAGTTCAGTTGCCTATAACAGCCTGTGGACTGATTTTTATGTAGAGGACCGGTGGCAAAATTCAGACCCAAAGGACGTCACGTTATTGTTTGCTCCTGAAAGACCTCGCCTCAGCGCCTCTCTTCTATTCTCCTACAGCACCAACAAGTGTGCAGCACCTGTTAATGTTAGCTTTGAAATAGAGGCATCAAAAGATCTGATCTGTTTTTGGCCAATAGAAAATATCAGCTGCAAATCGTCCAGCCAGATAAATAAAATAGATGACTACAATTAATAGCCATTTTGGAACGATTCATGTGCACCATGGTGATAAGAAAGAGTATTTAAGTGCAGCAAAGCAGGCTTTTCCTGCCTCAGAATGGGCCTTATTGGAGGTGAGCACGACACCACCATGAGCATGATGCACATGAGTCTTTGATATCTTATATGAGAGACATCTGTACATTTTCATGGTATTTTTGACCAAATGTCCATATTTCTATGCAGTTTTACTGTGATATATTCTGTTGTCTACACTTGCTTCAGTCGCTGAACCCATTCAGTTTGTGTGGGTACACTTATCATTCTTCTAGGAGTCACCAGAAGTGTGCATGCATTATATATATCTTCTTCACTGCCTGTTACATTTTGGGGCGATTCTCCGAGTAGAAACGTCGGGTCCAGTGGGATAGTGACTTTCATTATTTTTTCAGTCTCTTCTTTATATGTGTTGCCAGAATCCCTGCAGTCCTGGTCTGTCCCAGAAGATATGTGAATCATCTCAACATAATCCACTGTCAGTGGAGTCCTGAAAAATAAAAAATAAAAAATAAGAAAAATCTAATTTTTATCTTTCCATAGACGACTGTCTTTGTCATGACTCCTACAGATATCTTCCTAAACCCTGTCCTCAATAATTATATGTAAATCCATCTCTCATTTCTCTTTGTCTTGCCATATCAGCTGTGGATGGCAAGTGTTTACCATTTAGAAAATATTTTTCAATACTTGATGGGACAGTTTTGACCATTTTTACACTCATTATGGCTTTTGATGTGCTTCGGAGAATTTAAAAAGGAGAAAAAAGTGATCTAGCCCTGTCACCTGACTTAAATCCTGTAGAACACCTTTGGGGGATCTTAAAGAGAAGGACAACGTCTCCTGTAAAACTGAAAAAAGAAAAATTCTCTGTACTCTCAAAGTTCCCCACCATGACCATCTGATGGGTATTTTGACTCTTACTGAACCAGTGACATGTAGGATGGTACAGAATACTCCAAGTACATGACTGCCATAGTGTATAGTACTAATCAGAGCTTACTTTCCTCTTTAGAGCCTGGTACCCTTAGATGAGTTTTTCCTGTTTTTAAATCTACCTGTCTCCTGGATGCACCCTGGGGCTGTAGCGTTTTTATCTGCGCTCTATGGAGGGTTTGTGAGTGACAGAGATTTTTAGGGCTGTTATACTTCTCCAGTCCCCTGACATGGCTGTCAAGGTTGATAAGAGTTTCCCAGTAGATGACCTTATTCCTGGCAAAGTTCACTGTCCAGACTCCCAGCCTGAAATGAACCAGTGCCTGTTGTCCCGTGGACAAAGTTATTTAGGAGGGCCCAAGAAAACAAACTGTTTTGACACCAACATCTCCCTCTCTGTCTCAGGGAGCCTCAGTCAGTTGCTTTCCTCCTCTGCAGCTATCAGAATTGAACCGTGGCCACAATGGAAACAGGAACTCTGAAGATGTGGTTTCTCACCACACTCACTTTTATTCACTATTCATAACCCAGGGCCATACTTAAAGCCTGCAAAAGCCTTACTCACATTGAAAGGAATTCTTGTATTTCACCACGTATCCTTTAACACACAAAGCTTATGGCTGACAGCACTTCCAACAGACCCATCATGAAGCACGCTTTATGAAACAAATAGAATAAGAGATTAAAAGAACAGGTGGTGGCTGTCGGCTGCTCTGTGCTGAGTGCACTGACACCTGAGCCTGAGATAAACCTGCACACATGCAGTCAGGACAGCTGAAAGGGAAAGCATTTTTTATCAACACTGGGTTTTTTTTTTTTTTTTTTTAAAATCAGCCTTCACTTAGTTACTACATGTTATGCTCTTTTAAATGTATCTTAAATTGAGAAGGACTACTTTTTTGTGAACACCTGCTGTCAGTAACGCCTTAGAAAATTTGTCAACCTGTATTTTAAAAAAATATAGAGAGACAAGTTTGGATTTGGACAAATTACAAACCAGAAATAAAAGTCTCAAACAGTTTGCTCAGTCCTGCTGTGCCACTCAGCCAAGTCATTTTGTAGGTTTGGGTTACAGTTCCCTTCAGTTCTCAAAATGTTACCTGCACTCACCACCTGAAGCCAAACTGAGCAGCTTAGCCCATATTCCCTGCATCATTGCTCAAATAAAGACAAATGGGGAGTAATTCAGTCAGAAATGACTGAAGTCACAAAAAAAAAATGTAATTTGTCATTTAGATTTCCGGTGAATCAGTGGGGTGTTAAAAAAGATCTCCAAAATAATTAAAGCAAACGGGACGGAAGTGACCACAGTGAGTTTGGAGTGCCACAATAAAGGGTCAGAATACCCAGACCTTTAGGTTTTTGATTTTTAAGAAGTTCACTTTTTAAATACATGTTTGACATTATGGGTTATTAGGTGTAGACTGGTGGGGAAAAACATATTTTATTAATTTAATAATAATAGTATATAGGTCTGAACACTGATGATTTCTAGTCAAGCGCTCTAAAAGAATGATTTATTCAACTCTGTGCATGTAGTCCACTACATTCCAGAGAGAAAAACTGCTTATTTTATTTAGATTTTACATCTAAACACCTTTTAGAGAAGCCTGGACTCTTCAGTCAATCAATGTTAAATGGTTAAAATAAAAAAAGAGCTAAAATTACCCAAGATGCCAAGTAAAGTAACGCACCCTTGCTCAGCTGCAACTTTAAGTGCTTTTAGTTCATCAAATATAAAGATAAATCCAACATTATATCCCATTAACAGCAGGTTGGGTCTGTTGCTCAAAACATTAAAGCTTCTTTATAAGTATTCACCGGAACAATTTTGGGCTAATTTACATGATTTATAGTCTCACAAGCTCAGACAGGAACATAACATTTATCATCTAGACTGCAGCCTGCTATTAAAGTTTCTCATTTCTGTCTCCTGTTTTTGACAATGATTCATAATGAGGCTGTTCAAGTATGTGGGTACATTCTGCTTTCAGTTTTTATTACAAACAATTGAAAGTGAACATCAAAGAAATGTGCAAAAATCTTTTTGAAAAAATGTTTTTTTATAAGGTTTTAATATATATATATATATAAGAAAAAGCCCCATTGTGCTTAGAAATAAAATCTGTCACAAATCCCTTTTTCTCCAACTTAAGTTCTGAAGTTGACTCATTTCAAATAAATATACAGACACAGAGCACAAAGTGCTCCTCATTCACCTCCTCCTCCTCCTTTTTCTTTGGCCTTTAGAGAGTTGATGGCTTGAAGCTCTGCAGAAAACCTCTCGTGAAGATCTTTGTTGGCCTGCAGGAACCCACCCAGACTCTTCAACTGCTCCGTGTCCTAAAGAAGAGACAGTCAATCAGTGGACGTCATGAAGCACATTTCTTTTATTATGTGTTAGTTTATTTGGACATCTTCATTTTGCTTTTCCCCACCTGTGTCTGGGCATCATCGTCCTCAGCATCAGCGTGCAGGAGCTCCTGCAACATCTCTTGTAGCAACTCGGCTTCCCATTGGCTGACTAAGTCGGCGCCGGTCTCCTGATGGCCGACAAAATCAGGCTCTAATCCATCCTTCAAGCCACCAGAATCCGTTTGATCCCAACCACACACATATATTGACAAATCAGTGGCCAGCATCTGGACAAAAAAAAAAATGAACACAGACTGTGACACAAAACAACACACACACAGCAGTGGGCTTCCATCACTGGGCATGTTTCAGCAGCAGCGCTACACACACACACATCCTCACCTCGTCTATTTCTTTATCAACTGTTGCCATCTCAGGTACGTGGCTGAACTGGTGCACAAAGTGTTTCAGAGTGGTCCAGTAGTGTCTCATCCATTCATTCGTCACACGATACTCACAAGAATGCATCAGCTCATTCCTGTATCGGATCACCTGGAAGCACACACACATTACAGAATACCAATTAAAACAATGTTCACATACTTCATATCAACCTCTATGCAACAATATCCCTCTGGAACATTATTACAAATTGTATTTACCCCAGTCAGATACAACATTAAAACTAGAGCCCAACCAGTACTGGATTTTTGGGGCTGATACCAGCAGCAGTTTTTAATGGGGTAAAAAGTTCTTGAATAAGAGTAAAAAAAAAAAAAAGAAAGAAATTTATCTGACTAACAAAAAGCAAGATCAGTGATTACCTCTCTAACCAATTTTGGATCCCCTGATGAGAAATATGTACAGTAGTTGATCAGGTTAAGCAGAGCGGGGGCATCGCATTTATCCGCCCCCTTCACCTTCGCCTGACCTCGTGGCATGAAGGCCTGCAGAAAGAGAGAGAGAGAGAGACCTCCGTTAGACTCACACACTCAGGTGATCCTTTAGATGCTTCTGATTACTGAATAAACAACAAAACACCATTAAACTGTACATTTTCCTCCAATATGCAGTGCAGATATCATTTTACTTTCTTACTTTTAAAGTAAATATTTGCTATAATATAATCAATACTTGTTTAAAAAAAAAAAGTATTCTGTTAAGCAGCATAGATCTACTCAAGTCTAAGGTTTCTACTTTAGGGGTGTCACTGAAGCAAATGCAAATCAATTTCAGACCTTTTACCTCCCAACATGGTCATAAAATAACAAGAAAACAGTCCACATCAGGCCATGAAACCATTTATCATGTACACTACAGCCTGTGAAAATGGAAGGACTACTGCTTGATCCCTTCAGCAATCACAATTTGCATGCTTAAATACTATGGTGAAATGGCTGTTAGACTCCTACAGTACAGTGGCATAGTGGCATTTATCATACCTGTTACGCTCCTGTGTCTAAGCTGGAGCAAAACTCAATTTTACTGCAAAAGCAAAGCAATAAAGCAGATTTCCTGTACACCTGAACCTGTGAAATGAAAATTTGCTGTAATTCCTGAGCAATTAATGCACTATATTTGTTAGAACTCTTGAATTAAAGTTGAATGCATACACTTCAATTACACATTTATTGCTTAGCTTCAAACTCCTTATGGTGGTGTACAGAGGCATTATTGCAACAACTGTGTCATTGTCCAACACCTTATGGACCTGACTGTACATTTTCTGCCCTGTGGTACATACAATCTACATTTCTACAATTAAAACATCATTTTAAAGTTGAACCATTTAGAAAGACGGTTCTTGACATGTTCAGCAATCACTGTTCTGAGCTATTTGGTGACTGGCTGACGGACTCTTTAGCTGTCGTTGTGTCTAATTTGGAGCAACAGCTCATTTCACTGTTGTGTCCCATAAAGCAGTAAAGCTGACTTCCTGTTATGTGCAGCCTACCTTGGCCACTTCCCAGTGGTCTGTCCTCCAGCACGGAGGGAAACAGTTGTCCCAGTTCACGGTGGCATCAGGCTGTCTGTGGTGTCTCAGGATCACTTTCTGCCACTCTGAACACACCCTGCACGCCGAGGAAAGCTACACAAACACAAAACACACGTCATGCTTACAACTTATGCAAGTGCATTCATAGGTTGGAGAGCTACTGACAGAAGCCAGCCTGTAATGAAGGTCGCAGTAAACTCAAAGGCAGAATCCCAGTGACTGTGTAGCTGCCACAGGCGAGTGCATTTAATGACGAATCACACCTTATTCCCTCTCGGTTTGCATGAAGACTGGCACGGCTTCCGGAGTAGAGTGTTCCGATTGAGCAGATCGTCGTGGAAAGCTCTCATCTGTCTGTCGGTGAACGGATGGAGGCCATCCTTCAGTATGAGCAGACAGCGTCCCGCTTTCAGCCAGTTTGTGTACTCTTTGTCGTTGAGACGGGCCACCAGCTCCGTGCGCACCATCTCCGCTTTTCTTCCTGTATACGACAAAAGGAGCGGAGCAAGTTCAGACCGTGTTTAGCTCCGCCCAGTCGCTGCAATCAGCGCAGCGGCCACAGGGCGGCGCCGTTTACTTTGCTACTGCTGCTGTGACGGAAAGCTTTCAAGAAACAGCTCCACTCAAAGGTTACAAAATTGCTGTGTTTTCGGAATAGGTGTCCCGTGTGGGGGAGGATACCTCAGCTGTCACACAGAGTGCAAATACCTGCAGAGAACTACAGGAAGCTCGCGGGCTTCAGGGCATGTTGGGGTGTAGATTGCTTGCTGGGCTACACCAGGGGTGGTGCGAGGATTTGCAAGCAGCAAAGCTACTGCTGCACAACAATTTAGTGGGGTGAGCTCCCATATTTTATCTAAGAAATCAGCAAGAACTCATTTGGGCTGTTTTTTGTTTTTTTTTTTGTTTGTTTTTTTTTTATATCCCCCAAAGGTTCCCATTGATCCTGTTGGGTTGGTAGCCCACAGCTTTTTAGCTTTTACTGATACAGCTGCAAAGATTAAAGGCTGACTCATGAGCGCTGCAGCTGATGCTTCATGACAGAGTCGAGATTATTACTGATGATAGCCCACAGACACATGAACAGCAGCATCTTCACACAGCAGCAGCATTAGGGGGGAGGGGGGGGGGTGAACTCAGGAATAAGAAGCTGTAGTTTGATCAAATCATGCACAGAGGGGACAACTATTTAAAAATATATTCTAAATGTAAAAAGATGAAAAATATTTGACATTACAGGGCCAATTTATCCTCATTACAAAAAAAATGAATGCATCATACAAGCAAACATTTCTTTGCCAGGTATTTATTTGGATGAACAAGATGTGATTTCTGCCTCCACCCTAATGTCCTTTGATGTTTGTGCCTTGAAGCACCAGCTGCAGCGATATGAGAAGCTGAGGAATAACAGTCCTCTTTTAAAGTGCGATAAGGGGTGGCGGTGAAGTAAGTCACAAGTTTGGATATGCACTTTGCTTTGCTTCGTTTACACGAGCTGATTTGTTTCCTTTTCACTTGCTTTTTGGTCAGCTTTAGGCACCAAAGCTTGGCTAGGTTTAGGCACTAAAAACTACTTTGTTATGTAAAGCAAAAAGTTATGATTTGGGTTAAAATGCACACATTAATAAGATTACCCCTCCACACTGACAAATGGTGCTGACGCAGTGCATTTAAATGTGATCTCATGGGTCCTTTACAAGTATCCACATGTAACGTGCTGGGAGAGACAGAGAGACCTGTCTCACTAATGACATTATCTGGTGCAGCAAAGGAAACCTTGTGCATATCTGTGAGACGCTAGAAGCTTTGACAAAACGGCAGTATTTAACGCCCTATGAGTGAGAATGGACTGACACTAAGATACTTTTCTTCTTGTTTTTGCAATTACGGTAAATCAAGCTGCATTAACAAATTTTAGCCTTTAGTCACTTGGACACTGTCTGTAAATACAGACTGAACAAGCCCCTGTCTATATGTACATAATGAAGATTTGGTAAATGTTTACTCTCCTTTAAGCTTTTCTGCGGTCTCCTTTGCAGCGAGGGATGGCTGGCTCTGAAGCTGCTAAAGGACCCGCTGTGTTCACTAGCGAGTTACCAACTGTGTGTGAGCTTTTT
>VUQI01012248.1:2903-19500 GCA_015106735.1 Paratilapia polleni
GTGGCGCAGAGTGTGGAAAAGAATCATTTAGAAATAATTTACAGTAATTTCTATTGTGAGCTGCAGTCGATTTTTTTGTACAGCTGACCTGTGCTGCTGCTTCGTGGATTTAGCCAACTGAATTCTGAAGTTATAAGCAGATGTTACATGAGCTATCATGGCTCATTTCCAACCCTAGACACTATAAAGTTAGTATAAAGGTAGAATTCATTGAGAGAATCTAATGAGCATCGTCAGCTTAAATGTATTGATTTGATGTCTGCTATCCTTAATGTAACTTGACTCTGACCATGAGCACCACAGCCGCTCTGTACCAGTCCAACATAGTGCATCTCTGTAAACTTCACCACAGTACTGTAAACTAACCAGTATAGCCTGCTCTAAACTGCCTAGTATTTTTTATGCAACATTTGAATAACAAAAGAATGTGTATACTTCAGTTTGTTTTGCAGGAAATTTAACAATATGGGGGAAAAAAGCCCAACACATCGTGTACAGATTGAATATCTGTTCAAACTTTAAATGCATGATAAATTTCCAATTTATCAAATATCACTGGGCAGTAAAAAGAAGTAAAAAGTCTAATAATCCAATGCAAGATTATGTTTAAATTTAAATTCTTGTGCAGCTCCACATTTCACATAATAAATCTGTAATAGGTCACAGGGCTGTGCATGAGCCTGAAAATCATGTTTTCTGCGCCATTTTTCTACACTGATTTTATTTTTATTTAAATATTCCAATTTCCTGTAGGCCCCCCTGTTGTGTTCTTAGTCCCCCCCTGTGCCACCCCATTTTAAAAAAATCCTGGAAACGCCCCTGCTTTTAAGCTTTCTGGCAGTTAGTGTCATCAGGTTTGCTCTACACACTGTTAAACAAAGCTAGAAGCTGTTTTATTTTCAATTAAGTCAAAATAAATGTTTAAATACACAAGACTATCAACAATCGTAAGAGTCCACTTCACTTTGACCAATACCTTTTAAACCTGAGCAAACACATCATGGTTCAGAGGCTGCTCAGCAGAGGATGAAGAAACTTTCCTTAACTTTATTTGCACTGTATGCTACTGTGGATGTAACATCTTGTGGCATGGCCATGTTGTTTTACTCAGTCTGAGTCTGGGGTTTTTCATACACTGAACCTGCTGCATGCCTTTCTCCTGTTGTTTATGAGATTTAACTGATAAGTTTCAGTTAGAATAAAAAAGAAAGAAAAAAATGCATTTGTTGTGAGAATTGTTAATAAATGAGTCACCTGTAATTAATTGATGTGTTTTCTTGCATTTTTATTTAGGATTTCACACAGTTCTTTCTCTCTCTCTCTCTCTCTGCTGATATGAATGAATGGAGCTCACCCAGCAGTCTTTCTTTCTTTCTCTCACTCTTTCTCTGACTGTAATCCTTCAAATAAGACGGCATTTATTTAATTACACTTTGGGTTTAGTGAATGCATAGCCTATACTGGTTTTCACAATCGACAGCTAAAATAATAATGATAGATCGAGTATTGTTTTCTTAATTTATACATGCGCGTATCTAGTATTAAAACCATTAATTCAGTAATTACAAGGCCCAGCCCAAATTACTCTGGTCCGTCCAAAATGGAAATCCTTGCTGGCCTAGAAGCAGCAGGTGCGTTTGACCTGAGACGAAACGCACCAAAACCTCAATTATAGCCACGGTCACGTGACGTGGGTGTTCCTACTGCACGGCAGGAGCTGAGAGCAGGGAGCAGGCGGACCGGTAGCTCTTTTTCTCGGGCGGACATGCAGAGAAAACCCGGTCCAACTGTTGGATAAAACGGGTTTTATAAAAGAGAAGAGGGTCTGCTTAGGGTCAAAATGTTCTTCATCTCACTTCTTGTCCTTGTGGGGACAGGACTGACTGTAAACGGCGGTGAGTTACAGTTTCACGTTTTCAAATATTTTAAGCTAAAGCAATAATACTGTAGTAGTTTAAATAATTTTCTAGTAATCTTTTTTTTTATTTCATAATGTTGAAGGAGTTTGTAAAGTCCAAGGAGACTTTAGTAAAAAACCTAAAACGTTTAATCCTATAAGATAAAAAGGAAGCAGATGCTCAGTGTTGAACTCCAGTTCATATTTGTATTTGTTGACTTAAGTAAGGACTTGAAACAGTTAATTAACTGAATAATTATTACAGCTGTGAACAACATCAGTGTGCAGATTAACTGGATATAATTACAAGAGAAAAATATCTGGTTTTATAGCAGATATGTCACTGTTACCAGAAGTTATAAAATATATTCTGACACTTGAAAGTAGAAGTGGTGCAGTGTTAAGTATGACTGTTTAAGAGCTTTGGCTTGATGTTTAACCAGCCACCATTTGTTGCCAAGCTGGACGGACCACATTTATTTACCTGTGAAATGATGAGCAGGCAGAAGTGTAAACTTGTTTGCCATAGATCTAAGTACATACTAACAGATACCTAAAAAAAACAATATACAGTGCCTTGAAAAAGTATTCATACCCCTTGAACATTTTGTCATGTTACAACCACAAACTTAAATGTATTTTATTGGGATTTTATGTGATAGACCAACACAAAGTAGCGTATAATTGTGAAGTGGAAGGAAAATGATACATGGTGTTCAAAATGTTTTCAAAATAAAAATGTGAAAAGTGTGGCATGCATTGGTATTCAAGTTTACAATATGGAAAAGTTCAAGAGGTATGAATACTTTTTCAAGACACTGTATATTTTTTGCATGATTATGTAAAGGTAAACAAAGAGGAAGGTTGTGGGTAATGGCACTTCATTTTGGTGCATGGAATGTGTGGAAGAGTGCTCTGTTCTCTTATTAGATGAAGCTGTTGTGAGTTGCAAGGAAAGATAAAAAAAATTATTCTGTGAGCCTAGTGTTTATGTTGGGATGTTAAAAGGCTTCAGAGGGATTGATTCTTGTTAACAAAGTTACACTACACAGCATAAAACAATCAAATAAGCAAGTAATTTTAGGTCTTTCAGGGGTAAGTGATTATGTAAAACCAAAGCACGTTTTTTTCCCAAACACCTAACACATCTAATCAGCCAATCACATGGCAATCCATTTAGGCATGTAGACATGATCAAGACGACCTGCTGAAGTTCAAATCAAACATCAGAATGGGGAAGAAAGATGATTTAAGTGACTCTGAACGTGGCATGGTTGCTGGTGCCAGACGGGCTGGTCTCAGTATTTCAGAAACTGCTGATCTACTGGGATTTTCCAGCACAACCATCTCTAGAGTTTACAGACAATGGTCCAAAAAAGAGAAAATATCCAAAAATGTCTTGTTGACGCCAGAGGTCAGAGGAGAATAATCAGACTGCTTTGAGCTGACAGGAAAGCAACAGTAACTCAAATAACCACTTGTTATAACCAAGGTATGCAGAAGAGCATCTCTGAACACAGAACACGTTGAACCTTGAAGAAGATGGACTACAGCAGAAGAAGACCACACCAGGTGCCACTCCTGTCAGCTAAGAACAGGAAACTGAGGCTACAATTCACACAGGTTTACCAAAGGATAGAAGATCCACAAAACGTTGCCTGGTCTGATGAGTCTTGATTTCTGCTGTGACATTCTGATAGTAGGGTCAGAATTTGGTGTAAACAACATGAAAGCATGGATTCATCCTGCCTTGTATTTATGGTTCTTGCTGCTGCTGCTGCTGGCGTAACAGTGTGGTTGATATTTTCTTGGCACACTTTGGGCCCCTTAAAACCAACTGGGCATTGTTTAAATACCACAGCCTACCTGAGTATTGCTGCTGACTTAAATGGCCTCCACAGTCACGAGATCTCAATCCAACAGATGATGTGGTGGAATGGGAGATTTGCATCATGGATGTGCAGCCGACAAATCTGTAGCAACTGTGTGATGCTATCAAGAAAAGATGGACCAAAATCTCTGAGGAATGTTTCCAGCACCTTGTTGAATCTGTGCCATGAAGAATTAAGGCATTTCTGAAGGCAAAAGGGGGTCCAACCCAGTACTAACAAGGTGTAACTAAATAGGAAAAAGAACTAAACATAGAAATAGCTGAGGAGGACTGGTGTTCTGTGTGGGTGACATACATCAACAAGCTCAAGGAAATGGAGGGAATTTGGCTGGAAAAATCTGATTCATTTTTTGTTATACCTTATATTAAAAGCAAGCAATCCCAGTCACAACAGCAATGCTGGAGGTGGTGTGGTCACATGAATGCCAACCAATCCCACATATTTTGTACATGCAGGAAAATTCAAGTGCTTTGGGACAATATATGTTTAATTCTCAGAAAGATGCTAGGTTATGAAATCCCTGAAAATGTCATGGTACTGTACCTTGGATTAATTAAAGAGGATGTTGTCGGGACTGGTATATGTAAAATATTGCTCATTGCTGGTAAAAAAGCTATCACAAAGAAATGGTATAAACCTGACCCTCCAAGTCTTAAACAATGGATTGACATTGTCAGGGAAATCTTTATAATGGAGATAATGACTTTCTCGCTAAGATCTTAAGGAGATGCCTTTTTACAAAAGTGGAAGAAATGGATTGCCTTCATGTCAGCTGAAGAGGACACTACCTTCTTGTAACTTAGATGGTTACAGACACTTGGGGAAATATATTCTGAAAATGAAATGATGTTTGCAGTATCCCTCCTGTTTTATGTGCTTTGTTTTATAATTTTATTAAAACTTGCTAAATAAAAAGTAGATGAAAAAAGAAAAGAAAAGAAAAACTTGTTTCCTCATTAAAGTCTCACCAGCTATCCGAAGGCAGCTGGATACATACTTTTGATATATCTGCAACCTCAGAAAAGTGCATCAAAGAATAGAGCCATTATGCACAGTATCCTAGGTATTTACAACCCGAGTTCCAAAAAGGTTGGGACACTGTGTAAAATGTAAATAAAAACAGAATGCAATGATTTGCAAATCTCATAAACCCATATTTTGTTCACAACAGAACATAGAAAATATATCAAATGTTTAAACTGACACTATTTAATGCATAATATTTGAAAAGAATTTAAAAAAGAAAAGTTGGGACAGGGGTAACATAAGGCTGGAAACGTAAGTGATACTAAAAAGAAACAGCTGGAGAAATATTGTGCAACTAATTTGGTTAACTGGCCAAAGGTCAGTAACATGATTGGTATAAAAAAGAGCATCTTAGGCAGAGTTTCTCAGAGGTAAAGATGGGCAGAAGTTCACCAATCTGGAAAAAACTGTGTATACAAATTGTGGAATAGTTTCAGAATAATGTTCCTCAACATAAAATTGTGAAGACTTTGAATATCTCATCATCTGCAGAACATAATATCATCAAAAGATTCTGAGAATTTGGAGAAATCTCAGAATCAAGGGACAAGGCCAAAAATCAATATTAGATGCTCATAATGTTTGAGCCTTTAGGCAGCACTGCATTAAAAACAGGCATGATTCTGTCATGGGCTTACTGAATGGGCTCAGGAACACTTCCAGAAATCATTGCCTGTGAACACAGTTCACCGTGCCATTCACAAATGCAGGTTAAAGCTCTATCATGCAAAGAAGAAGCCATATGAGAACATGATCCAGAAACATTGCCGTCTTCTCTGGGCCAAAGCTCATTTAAAATGGCAAAGTGGAAAACTGTTCTGTGGTCAGACAAATCCAAATGTGAAATTCTTTTTGGAAAACCTGGATGCTGCATCCTCTGGACTAAAGAGGAGAGGGACCACCTGGCTTATTATCAGTGCTCAGTTCAAAAGCCTGCATCACTGATGGTGTGGGGGTCCATTAGTACCTATAGAATTGGCAGCTTGCAGATCTGGGAAGGTCTATACAGGTTTTAGTGCAACGTATGCTCCCATCCAGAAGACATCTTTTTCAGGGAAGGCCTTGCATATTTCAGCAAGACAAAGCTAAACCACATAATGCATGTATTAAAACAGCATAGCTTAGTAGTACAAGAGTCTAGGTGCTGAACTGGCCTGCCTGCAGTCCAGACCTTTCACCAACTGAAAACATTTGGCATATCATGAAACGAAAAATATGACAAAGAAGACCCATGACTGTTGGGCAGCTAGAATCCTATATCAGAGATTTCTCTCCAAAAAAGTCCAGCAACTGGTCTCTTCGGTTCCTAGATTTTTATGGACTGTTGTTAATAGATGAGGGTAAACATAGCCATGTCCCAACTTTTTTGAAATGTGCTGCTACCATCAAATTCAAAATTACCTAATATTTTTCTTAAAATGGTACACTTTCTCAGTTTAAACATTTGAGTTCTTTTCTATGTTCTATGGTGAATAAAATATGGTTTTATGAGATTTGCAAATCATTGCATTCTTTTTTATTTACATTTTATGCAGCCTCCCAACTTTTTGCGAATTGGAGTTGTACATTAATTATTTGGAAATGGCAACTGGCTGCTGCAAACTAGCCACACACAGCTCATCAGACTGGTTGGATGGAACTCCAATAACATTAAGTTATCAAATACGTGACCTGATGTGTAGATGAGAATATGTCTTTGATTATTTTACAAAGCACTTTACAAAGCATTTAGACCCCTCGGGCCATCTGAGACATGTTTTCTCTGTGTTTCCAGCATCAAAACCAAGGAAAATGAAGCAGCTTTTATTTTTTATGCTTCCTTCCTGTAGAACAAAATTCCTGAATAGCTAGGGTTTGCTAAAACTAAACATATAGATCAGGTCTTAAACATACTTGCATTGCCTTGTGTCTGAATGGTCCCATAGAATTAGCCTGCACTGCCTTGTGTACTGTCATTTGATATTACAAATTAGCTTCAATCCATATCTGCTCTATACTACATATGGGATGGAATGTTTCTTGTTCAGTGTATCCAAACAATTCCTCAGACATTAAAGCTATTTAGTCACTGCTTATGTCACCTGTTGATTATGCATTTCTTTGGCTCTAATTAGCTAACTTGCTGTTCAATTTGAAATTGTGGCTATGTATGTTGTGTTAGCAATTGTAAAGTTGATAGATTACTTACTATATATTGCATGACAGCAACTATTTTTAATCAAACTAAAACAAATTTTTAAACTTCATATGAGATCATTATTATACTATTAGGTAAAAGAAGCAATTTCATATGAAGTTTTATACTATTAAGCTCTTTTAAATCAACTGTTTATAAAGTTTCATTTTTACTGATGAAATCAGTAACAGAGTTTATGTCGTGAGGATGTTGCATTTGTGCAAGACTGTACGACTTTAAATTATTATATACAGTACTACCTACTCTGTATGTTTATCCAAACTTTTAAAATTGTCTTGATAAGGTCAACAAGAGCCATGCAAGCTGTTTCTGTAATGACCCTTTAGCCTAAAGCAATATATTATGTGCAGAAATTGTATATGGCATTATTTGAAATATAATCAACATGTAGAGTTGTCACAGCTTTATATTTTCATAGTGCACAATGTAACCTTTACAAGTCATAATTTCAAACAGACTACTAGATGTCTTACCAAAATGTCTCTTAGCCTGTGAGGGCTAATTTTCATGCATGAGTGAACAAGTGAGAAACTGTCTCAGGACCAAGATGAGGATACTGCACAAAACCCTATATATTCAGTAGTGTTAATACAACAGGTAGCTGAGCCTTTATCTGTAGTGAAACCACTAAATTAAACTATTTGAATCAGATAACTGGAAACAGACAAAGTTTGAATGAAACATTGAATGAGAATATTCAAGGACATGACAATGTGTCTGTATGCTTTTTGTAATGTGCACCATCTGACAGTTGTGAGTGCCAGTGCAATCGGATACAATGTGGTAGGACAGGTGCTGCAAGAACACTATGGAAATCTGCTACCTATCACCTCCTGTCCCTATTTGCCCATGTAACATTGAGCTGTCCTCCAGGATGAGAGGGTTAAGGTGTAGGCTGTTTTCAAGCATGAAGATCTAAACACTTCAAAAAGGGAAAGCAATAGTGCATTGTCGAACATGATGTACATGATATACAGTGCTTAACAAATTTATTAGACCACCTGTCATAAAAACAAGAGACCATCCAGCATCACGAAGTGCTTTAATGTGGACTCTTTCCTTTTCAGTGACTTTTCAGTGTCTTACCATTTTGAACAGGAGTGAGGAATTTCAAGCTGAATTCATGTTTTTATACCCAAATTTGAGCCGGCACACTGGACTTCTCTGAAAGGTCAGAAATTAATCAAGCATAACATTAAACCACTAAAACAAATTTTTCTGCTCGGGAATGCAAGTAAATAATTGTAATTTGTCACCCTAATCCAAAAATAATAATGTGCTTTACTATTTTTTCTGATTTTTTGTAAAAAAAAAAAACTAAATTTGAAAATTCATGGATAACAACAATAATTATATTTAAAAAAAAATATAATTTCAATTAAAGAGCTTTTGCATATTGGTGGATTAACCATTACAGAAACATAAAAACTGATTTTGGTAATTACCAATACTGTTAATTTAGGGCAACTGTGGCATAAACATTACATTGGGTGGTGTGTATATATATATATATATATATGTGTGTGTGTACACACACACACACACACACACACACACACACACATATATATATATATATATATATATATATATATATATATATGAGTATTCAGAGTCCCTTCACCTTTTTCAACTTTGTTGTGTTGCAGCCTGATGCTACAGTCGTTTAAATACATTTTTTTTCTCATTAATCTACACTCAGTACCCCATAATGACAGATTGAAAACAGAATTTTAGGATTTTTGTAAATTTATTAAAAAGAGAAAACAGAAATATTACATTTGCATAAGTATTCAGACCTTTTGCAAAAACACTTGAAATTTAGCTCAGGTGCCTCCCATTTCTCTTCATTGTTGCTGAGATGTTGCTACACCTTGATTGAAGTCCACCTGTGGTAAATTAAATTGATTGGACATGATTTGGAAAGACACACACCTCTCTGTAGAAGGCCATGCAGCTGACAATGCATATCAGAGTAAAAACCAAGCCATGAGATCAAAGAAACTTCCTACAGAGCTCAGAGACAGGGTTGTTGCAATGCACAAATCTGGAGAAAGCTGCAAAAAATCTCTGCTGAATTTAAGGTTTCCAAGAGCACAGTGGCCTCCATAATTCTCAAACGGAAGAAGTTTGGCACAACCAGGACTCTTCCAAGAGCTGGTCGCCAAACTGAGCGAGCAAGGGAGAAGGGCCTTAGTGAGAGAGATGACTAAGAACCGGATGGTCACTCTGACTGAGCTCCAGAGATCCTGTGTGGAGATGGGACTAAGTTTCAGAAGGACAACCATCACTGCTGCCCTCCACAGATCTGGGCTTTATGGCAGAGTGGCTAGATGGAAGCCTCTCCTCAGTGCAAAACACATGAAAGCCCACTTGGAGTTTGCAAAAAAGCACCTGAAGGACTCTCTGACTGAGGAGCAAGATTCTCAGGACCTCAGATTGGGCCGAAGGTTCACCTTCCAACATGACAATGACAATTAGCACACAGTGACGACAACACAGGAGTGGCTTAGGGACAACTCTATGAATGGCCCAGCCAGAGCCCTGACTTGAACCCTATCGAGCATCTCTGTAGAGACCTGAAAATGGCTGTCTGCCAACAGTCCCCATCCAACCTGAATGAGCTTGAGAGGATTTGCAAAGAAGAATGGGAGAAAATCTCGCAATCCAGGTGTGCAAAGCTTGTTGCATCATAATCAAAAAGGTGCTTCAACTAAGTACTAAGTAAAGGGTCTGAATACTTATGTAAATGGGATATTTCAGTTTTTTCTTTTTTAATAAATTTACAAAAAAATCCTAAAATTCTGTTTTCAATTTGTCATTTTGGGGTACCGAGTGTAGATTAATGAGAAACAAATTTAAACAATTGTAGCATCAAGCTGCAAAATTAAAAGAAGTGAAGGGGGTCTTAATACCTTCTGAACCCACTATATACTGTATATATATATATATATATATATATATATATGTGTGTGTGTGTGTGTGTGTGTGTGTGTAACTTGGGGGCTTTACTTATACAAGCAACTGTAATGAGAATAAAAATCCAAATATCTTGTCTTATCCAATACTTAGTGATATAACCCCTTCATACCCCTGTTCTAAATTTGAACTGAGTGGAGGTTTTAGTAGTTGAGAGGAAGTAAACAGGACTTTCACGAATGTGCGCTGGTTTGAGAATTGGTACAATTGCTCTTTGTGCAGCACTGCAGAGAAACAGGATTAAATCAGCAAAATATACTGTCACTTTAATGAAAGCAGCGCACACACAACAAGCAACTCATTACAAAAGGCTTACTCAGAGACTAAGAGGGGAAAACACAGAAGATCAGGACAAATATTCTTTTAAATATTTATATTTAAAGTGAAGAAGCGTGATGTTTTCACACACTATGTTTGTATCTGGTGAATAACTAGTTCATAACTGCTTGTTGACAAACGCATGACACTGTAAATGTTACATGATTCCAATAAAGCTCCGTTGAACTGTGCAGAAATTAAGGAGGAGGGGACAGACTGTCTGAGGAGGAGAGAGGGAGAGAGAAAGGAGACAGAATGAAAAAAAAAAAAAGGAGACAGCGAAGAGAACAGCATATTATGAAAGACACCGTGTAGGCTCAACGCCTGTCTGCAGTCAGTCGTTGAAACAAAACGCTGTAGTGGACCCTTTTGAGCGCATTTAACGCCCCACATCTCCAAGCCGCGTTTACCCGACACAGCCTACACTACGCAATGAAGACATGTGTCACGGGACTAAAATCCCCGTGTAATTTGGACCGCTCAATTTGAGAGTTACCGTGTAGTCGTCTGGAAATGAACTCTGAAGGTGGGCTACATGTCAGTGTCAGATCATTCACGATAAGACTCGGCACTTCTGCTCATTACCAGTCCACATGAGAAGTTTGACAGGAGCAGGTTGAAGGGAGTCTACCTGTGCTTCCGATAGGCTGTTCAATTTGTAGGCTACAGCTCAAGGAACTCGACCACTGTTTCACAGGACACTGAGGTGAGTTGTTTTTTTCTTTTTGTGCTGTCCTCGTTTAAAATCATTGCTTTTGTTTGCATCACAGTGGTAAGTGAATGAAATCACACTTCGACTAAACTATGTCGTTACATACAAACAATTTTTAAAGGAGATTCATCTAGATTTTTATTAGCGAAAACTCTGACATTAGAAGTTTATGTAGGCGAGTGAACAGCACTAGTTAACAGTAATACAGACTATAAGATGTGCAGGGGATTTTTTTTTTTTATCTTTACCACAAGGCACCTGCAGTACCTGCAAGGCATCCTCATACAGCTGCAATCCGAATTGTAATCTACCAGAGGTGTTTCCTGCACTGAAAAATGTTCCTTTGATGAAGCTTGGCCTGCTTGAGAGATTTTGTGAGATTTTTGCTGCTTAAAAATGCCACTTTAATAAAGGTCTCAAAAAGGACGTTCATAAATTGCCGGAATAATGCTTGGAGACACCGAGTCGTCCTGTAGATACTGGGTACTAAATACTAAAATATTTAAGATATCACTTTTAATAGTTCATGTATTACTAATTACTGTCTCAGCAGTTGTGAAAGAATCATTAACCTCGACATCCATGTTAACCGTCTCCAGAGTTGACAGGTGGTTTAAATTATGTTCAAACTACAACAAAGATGATGGAGATGACATGGAAGATCCAAACTTTACCATGTTTTTCCAAACTTTTCCTAATCCCAACCACAACATCTAAATCTGACTGTAAGAACTGACACATTCCCTTGTCTACATCTTCAGTATCTTAAGATATGTACTGTTAAGCTTGTACAAAGTGTTGATATTTTTACATAGGCAGTAGGATACCATAAGTGTGCTGTTGCATCTATACACTTAACTGTAATTGTCACTAAATGCAGTTGGTGACACAAGGTTTTTTTTCCCCCATGATGTTGCCTTTAAAATCACCATCTTTGGTTCCAGCTCAGAGTTATTCATTTCTGTTTCGACTACCTTAGATTTCTGTTCTGAATGGAGATTTTGCATACAGAATCCAAGAGAACACACATGCCTGCCATTTAATTTATGTTAATAAGGACGATATAAAGAGCGAGGCTTGATGAGTGAGAGAGCAGCACATTCAGTCAGTCGCTGCTTGTGTCATGTCAGATGACAATATACGATTGAGCGGAGACTTTGAATAGCTCGTGTTATTAATGTGTGGGTTTTTTTGTTTATGCAAAATAAGTATGTGCTGATGAAATTAAAATCTGACAAGAGTGAGTCTACTTCTTGACACTGAAGAAAAAAGGTTGCATTAAGTGCAAACAGTATGTTGTTTTATTTAAAAAAAAAACAACATCTGTGTAAAAGCATTTCTATTTGGGAACAATATAAATATGTTAAGTAGAAAAGTCCTCTTTTCGGTGGAAAGCTTTCGGTGCTTGAGTGGATAGTGGACCTTGAAGCTTAGTTTGTTAGTAACAGAATTATATTTGTATATATGTGACTTACAAGTCACCCTATTAACCTGATCTAGAAGCGGAAGTTTTCCACCTTCATGCCTGTTGTAGTGACTGTGTTTGGGTCATTTTGTGAGATATGGCACAATACTGGCAGATTAAATGTTGTTTGACACAGTACTGCCAGCTAGCTAATTTCGGATTTTCTTTCTTCAAAACCTTCTGCTTCTGTGATCACTGTTTCATATTGGTAAACTCAGTGAGCTACCATTGGTCAAATTCCTTGAAAGTAGATCAGACCTGTTGCAATTAGCTAGCTCCTTTAGTCTGTTCTGAAAACAAACAAAAAAAACATTCAGAGAGAAGTGCAAATATGTTACATGCAGTACTAACAGCAGTATCACTGACAGAAATGGTAATAGCATTAAGTTAGTGTTCTTTTCTGCAAAGCAATCGCCAGCTCGGTTCCCTGGAGCAATTACATTCACTGTTTCACATGACTGCTGAAATGGACTGAAGAGGGAGGAGAAGGCAAAATGTGAAATAAGCAAGACAAATGTGAGGAGCTAGAGATAAAGAGTTCATACACAGGCAGAGAGAGGAATCAGAGAGGGAGCTATGAAAGAGATTTGAAAGGAAGGGGTAAACACAGCATCATTTATTTTCTCTATCTTTAGAATGGAATAAACAAAAGCTGGATCTTCATTACCTTTTTGTTTTCAGTATTCTCTTGAAATCCCAGTTTTTCAATTTACTATGCAATACTTTGTCTGCAGACTACAGGCTTTTTTTTTGTTTGTTTGTTTTATTGGTCCACCAGAATCTAAAGATTACTTTTGTTGCTGCTAGACTCACTGCTTCACATAACAATTTCCAAGAATGAATAACATTATGAAACACCTCTGACAAAGGTTATACAGTTATAAAAAAAACAAACAAAAAAAACACCACTGTGTGGCTTTTACAGTGAATCAGCTGTTTTCACAAAGTGTTGATTTGCCATCAGCCGGTGAGAGAAATGAGACAAATAAAAAAATAGATTCGATTGAAATAGATTCTAAATAGAATGTAAATAAATTTTAATCATAAAACTGTGAGGCTATCTGTTAAGAACTGGAACATAAAAATCTTCTTGTGTTAGCAGAGACTTCTTTACATAGGAGCTATAAAGTGACCGAACAGTTACCATAAGCATGAGTGTATTATGGGATACCCGTTTTTTTGTTTTACCCACACAGTTAATGCTGATATTAGTGTAGCTCTATTTAGGGTGACACAACATGCTATGATTTCGCTCTCAGTGCATAGATAGGTTTGTTAAGGAAGGTCCTGCTGCAAATGCATGTTTTTAACAGATTGTAACAGATGACAAGTGTTTTTCACCATGCTTACTAAAATGTTGAGATTAGGTATGTGGATCCAAAAGGCCCTTTTTTGCAAAAATAAACAATTAAATATATAAATAAATAACAGTTAGCCCAACCGATATATGGATTTTTATTTAACTGATACTGATAGATACTGATAGATCGGCAAATGTTAGCTATTTGCCGATCTATCAGTATCTGCATTTATAACGACCGATAAATGAAAATTTAAAAAGTAGAGAGACAGGAGAAACACCCTTCAACCATGTTATGAGTGTTAATGTTGCATAGGTTTTCCACCAGAGGGCACTGTGCAACTTCCCTATTTGTGGTCTTCCACAACACAGGACATGTGTTTGGAACGCCACAAACACAACAACCAGCTGGTCCGAGCAGAGTCGGACAGAGCGTAAACAAGTAAATAAATAACTACACATAACAAACATGGAAATCTCTTCATGGTTCTTATGTTTGAAAGAAAAAAATATATTGGCCGGTATATAGGAGTATCGGATTTTTAAATCACCAAATATCGACATCGGTCTTAAAAATCCTATATCAGTCAGGCTCTTATAACAATACCTTTAGATCTCAATAGATAAATTAAGACCAACACCCACTAATGTCATGCCATGGTGTGGCCACTTGATGGGCAGATTACTGACAGTAGAGTCATGTGAGAGCAATTATTAGATCAGCAGTTCAGTCATTGTTCTGGCGCATAGCAGTCATCATTAAGCAGGATTTTCTTTTGGCTGATTTCAAACACGTTTTCAACAAGTTTATAGAAGACCTTACCACATTGAGAGCATGCATTTCTGGCCCCCCAGAAGCATCTGTTTATCTTCTAGCAAATCAAATTACCTCTGATATGATATAATTTCAGTGCACCAAGGCTCTTGGACTTAAGATTGCAGTCTCTGAAACAAAACACAGAGACTTCCTTTTTTGTGTTTTGCTTTTTTTTTTATGTTTGTGCATTAGTCTCCCCTCTGCCGGCTGCTGGAGACATGTTTCTGTTTTTTGTGCTGAGGATGAGAAGTGGGTCACATGCTTGAATTATCCATTTGCAGGGTTGCATGCCTCAGTGCCAAGAAATTGCAATACGTGGGAGACTTCTGCTAAGAAGACGCAAATACATTTGTGGAGGATGGAGGAGAGAGCTGAGCACGGACACACACAGGAGAACGGAGGCAGTGATTGTGCAGCCAGACAACCCCGCACCTCTCCCTGCACCAGTCTGAGGGTACACACAAACTACCATGTCCTTCTTGTAGATGTAATGAGTGTATAATATAATAGTGTGTGTGCTGTGGAGTCACATGCTCTCTCTATGTATGTTTTCATACATGTGTGCTTGTGTAGACCAGAAATAACTAAATAACCAAATTAGAGCAGTCTAATAATCCATCAAGCCACTTCCTACAGCAGTGATGTACAGTATGTGCTCATGATGAATACTGTACATTGTAACTTGTGACATGTCTTTCTTAATAAAAAGGCATAATAGATTGTTACAGGGAATGAATCATGCTTCCTCTCTCTTCTGCTTAATATGCTGTTCTGGCATTCTCACCATTGATCTTCACATGGCCATACTCGCCATCTGTATAGATTTAAAACCTCCCATCTCTTGGATGTCAGTTGTTGAGGAGTTTCTTTATCTCAAAGCACAAAACAGTACCTGGTAGCCACTCAACAGTTTTTAGGATACCACTCTGATCACACAAAATTGTCCTAAATTCACATGGAAGAAGGGAGGCTTTGCAGTGTTTTCCTCCTTCTTTTACCCACAAAGCATAAAAAAATAAAACACTCAACAGATTCTTTGACAGACAAAATAATAGCAGCTCATTTGTGAGCACTCACAGTGAGTCTTTAACTGCTTTACCTCATGAAGTGTGCATAAACCATTTAGAAAATAACCTTATTGTTCGAAATGCAACACCTCACAGCTATAATTCATTTCATCATTATCGTCTCAACACACTGGGGTAGAAAAACATGCCTGATTTCTTTGTTGTTGTTCAACAATAAAAATCGTCCACTGATCCTCAACTCCAGCATGTTCAGGGTAATGGTTTTCCACTTTTTTTTTTTTTTTTTTTACAATATTCTTCCTCTTGTGTCCTCTTGTTGCCACAGCGAAAATGCAATAACAGTTATCAACATTTCTTTCTGAAGCAAGATCGATGAAAAAGGCACAGAGCAAGATGCAAATCTCATATTGTTGCATATTGACCACCTCAGGCTTTCTGTCTTTGTCTTTCCTTTCTCCCGCCTCAATCAACCGTTTATATAACATAAGAAAAACTTCCAATTGGCTGACAGCACGTCTCTGCCAACAACATGAAAGTTATAAAGCCCCAAATTAGATCAGACACTGTTGTTGCTTTTTCCCACATGAAAGTGATGTGAGACAATGGTGTTCAAGCAGCTTATCATAATACAGACTGCAGTGGCAGGACAGACTTATTTCTTCTCAGAATTGTTTGGTTCCCTGACCGGCAGGGTGGGACATGGCACAGCCCGTTTCAACTCTAATCAGGTGCTCAGTGTTATTCTCTGCTTTTTGTTAAATCCACCGGCAGCTAGAACTTTGGTGTCATAACGCCTCAGTGTTTCTTTGCTTTTAATTCATACTCCCTTTCTAATCTTGTATAGATAATTATTTTATTCTTTTGGACCTCACACTTAATTTAGAAAAAAAAGAGAAAACTTTTTCTATGTGTGTGTGTGTGTGTGTGTGTGTGTGTGTGTGTGTGTGTGTGTGTGTGTGTGTGTGT
>VUQI01012252.1:1981-12571 GCA_015106735.1 Paratilapia polleni
ACACACACACAGAGGCCAGTGCCCCTGTCCCAGTGAAAGTAATATTCCAGTGGGGGCCTTAAGCAGTGCAGTAAGTCCCCAACTGCTGTGATTCCAACGCAGCCCCTGCTACTCCATCCAGTTCTAATGAAACCCTGGGAACTGGTTTTGGTGGGATCTGTTCAGATATGGTCTGATGTAGACTGACATCATTCAGATTGGACTGAAGTATACTTCAGTTCAGACCAGCTTTTCTCTTCTTTGATCCCCCCTCCTGATTCTGCAACCCACCTGTCTCTTGAGCTCTCTGAAAACACAACAAAGATCAAATTCAACTCAGGACTGAACAACAGAGAGTGTTTTAAAATGCATCCCTAACCATTCTGCTGCTAGATATCTGCTACACAGCCCAGAAGGGACAAGAGACATGAAAAATGTGTTTGTGTGTTTGGTGTTTTTCCTTAACTAAATGAAGGATCAGTAGGAAGACTGTAAAGTTTACTTGTCAAATGTCATAGGCTTTAAATCCAAAAGTAGGCCTGTTTCTCTCACCACTGGCCCTTGGCTGCGGTGCTCCTCCTCTGCTGTGAGATGCTGTAGATCTCCTGAAGCTGTTTTTTCTGGTCATCGCTGAGTGCAGCCGTCAAACACTGGTACCACGCTGGATCAGTACTCTGGACTCCTAACACACACACACACACACACACACAGGGTGAAAGCTTTAGTGTCAGGGTGGTTTCATCTAGATTAGGTAGTGCTAAAACCATTAGCTGGTCCCCCTTAGGTTTGGTTGGTTTCATTTTGTTTACAGTGGGACAGTAGGAAATACATTTGAAGAAAATTCTTTTCAAGCACCAATTTAGCAAAAATCGTCAATCTTATCCATTTAAATCCTGCACTATCATAATGTGGGCTTAGCTTACTGAATCAGCTGTGCTGTACATGTCTACAGGGTCACTTCTAGATTGTCTGGATTGATTTATTAGGTTACATTGCTTAACAAAGAACTACCGTATCTATCAAATTTTCTCAAGGACGTTGTCTGTCAATATCATCTGTGCTTATGCTGTTAATGTTACCCAGTCCTGTAAGAAAAACTGCATATAGACAGTGGGCTGATTTATTGATCACCATCAGAATGTTTTTGTGTGTGATATTAAAAAGTTTCAACTTCAACTTCACTGAATCCAATCATAGCTTACTTAGGACCCCAAAATGTAAATCTCAATGCAGGGCTGCAGCTGAACAAGCCTGATCCACAGAGGAATCATCCTGCGACCCAAAGGACCCAAAGGATCTGCTGCCAATGTCCCAGAAACACACAACAAAGGGGCCCTGTGTCAATTTCTGAATGACTGTCATTTAAATGATGACCTACTGAGCAGGGCGGAGGTGAAGAACTGATACTCGTCCTCTCCATTGTCATAGTCCAGCGGTGTGCTGTACTCCTCCAGAGGCGTTCCCTCAAACCCGTCGTCATCCCAGTAGTCATCTTCGTCATCATCATCCTCCTCGCCTCCCTGGCCTGCTGGCATGCTGGACTGCTGCTGCATGGTGTTACGATTCTCATTCACCTCATCTTCATCACTGGGAATCTCCTCTGCCGTAAACAAAATAGTACAGGCATTAGGATCAGGAATTAGGATTTTTGAAGAAATATTATTTTCGGTTTGCAGTTTGGTTAGGTTTAAGCAGAGCTTCTCAAACTGTGGTGCGGGCCCCACAGGTGCGGCGTAGAGTCACAGCAGGTGGGGCATGTTCAACCAGGGAAAAAATATGAAGTGAACCTAAGTTTGGATATGACTTTTGCAGGGAAAATAAACACACAAGACTCAATAAAAATGATCAAAATTGGCATGGTGTTGGGTGTAAACTGTTTTCTACTTCTGCCACAAGTTTGAGAACCACTGGCTTTAGGCAACAGACATACTTGTTGAGGTTTTGGCATCAGAAGTACTTTGTTAGATTTAAGAAAAGATGTCTTTCTGGCAGAATGCCCTAAAGACAAATGTCTCCCATTCGACTACGCCAACCAACAGGGAATGAACAGCACAAGAGCCTTTTGTAAGAGTGTAAATACACCTTTAGTCTTTCAAATCTAGGTAGCTAGCTAATATGTTACTATAATTTATACTAGACAGGGAGCTAACCAGATAGCACAGTGCAGACACATAAGACATTGCATTTCTTGTTCCTGAAAACTCTTGATAAGCTGACAACTATAAGATAAATCAGAAGATTTTTTTGAATTTGAAGTTCAGCTTGAAGGTGGTCAAAAAAAAAAACAAAAAAACAACCCCACACAATCAAGATGGAAAAATGACAAAAAAAACCAACTTTGTTTGGCTGTCAGCAATTTGAGGATTTTAAAACCTGCTGAATGTTGTAATATTACTACTGGGTAGAATATTGTAACGTTGAATATTTGGGACATTTTAAGCCTTTATTATCCCATTGATCAGCATTTTAAGCTCCATTATATTACATATGATCATGTAAAGAGGGAAAAATAAGATGCTGTCCTCACAAAAACATTCTTTCACTTAGTTACTCAGTTAACAGTTGTGATGACTGTTGAAGGTCAGAAAATATTCTAGAACTTCATATTTACTCCGCAGAATTTCTCTTTTCCATCCTTCCCTCATGACTGAAAATATATATCAATTCAGAGCACATCCAGCATTTCATTCTGTAGAAAATGTAAGCTTTTTCTATTAAGAGTAAAACTTTTTCTCAAACTAATACACTGAAATCAATGCATTTAAATGCCAGAGTCACAGGATAAAGCCTTAATCACAACTATAACACCAAGTTAATTTACGAGTCTGCCCCAAAGAGTAGACAAGGTTCAAGGATCCAATTCCTTTATGTTTAACTGAAGCAAAGTAGAGCTGGTTGGGGTGAGAAAGTAAATGTGGTGCAGCTAATTTGTGAGTAGTGGCTAATTTGATGCAGGCAGAACAGGCAGAATCTTAGACTCTATGCTTTCTTTCTGTCTGCATTATTCTGCTTTAGTCTCTCTGCATCTATTGTTCACCCTAACCTTCCACTTTCTGCTCTCTAGTCTCACCGTTCTGGTCTTCGTCCTGGGCCCCTGCACGGGCAAGCAGCTCTGGTTTGTTGATTAGGCGCGAGGCGTAAAGGTGTTTGAGGCCCAGGAAAAGGAGCAGGATGGAGGGGACAATCTGGACAGCAACTGCATCCAGCACTGCTGGCCGGCTGGGAAGCTCAATCAGCACACTCAGCCCGATGATGCACACCTTACGGTCATGGAGTCTGTAGAGTGGATCAGAGAGAGGAAGGAGGACAGATACTGAGAATGAACAATCAACACCTTTTTGCGTTTCAAGATATTGATCTTATGTGTGCGTGTCAGTTACAGAGCTGGAGTCACAGTGGTGCTAGACTGGAAGTAGAGGGAAAAGAATAATCTGGCTTTGCTCAAAGTTCAGAGAAACAGCTACAAACATCTCTCAAGTTCACTGATTAACACTGTTGGATCTCATTTGTTTAATTTGCACACAAAAGTTGCACGGAAACTACTTCTTTGTCCAACTGCTCAGTCCTTCTGTGCAAAGTAGGCAAAAATTGTCAGATTGAAGAGGGTTTGGGAAAGATCTCTGCACAGGTGCAATAGTCTGATTTACTAACTCATGCACAAACTCTCACAGCACTTTGGGTGTATGGAACAATTTGGGGTTGAGTATCTTGTCAAAGGGCACTTTGACATGCTAAAATGGAGAAGCCAAGAATCGAACCACTGATCTTGAGATTCTAACCTAAACATCCTTTGCCACAGCCAGCCCCCTCACAAATGAGATACATGATACCTGGTAAGGATTAAATGTGCTGGCAGATCAATCTTTGTTAATTAATCTTTGGCTG
This sequence comes from Paratilapia polleni, assembly GCA_015106735.1. Lineage (NCBI taxonomy): Eukaryota > Metazoa > Chordata > Actinopteri > Cichliformes > Cichlidae > Paratilapia > Paratilapia polleni. Next base: position 5,846 of record VUQI01012252.1, read on the forward strand.
GAGCAACCATCAACCTCTCAAGTTAAGTTCCTCTATAGGTCACTTAAGGCTGGCTCCAAAAATCAATCTCTATAGACCCTCATGTTTAAATGTCCAAATTTACAGTAGAAAAAAACTTGTTTGCAGCCTGTTACAAAAACAGTTTCACTCTCTATAGCCACTTTATTCTTTTATGACAACTTTATGCGAGTTGAATATTTTTAAAAACAAAAAATTAAACAAGATGACAGAAGTTGCTACGTCCATCTTATATTTACAGTCAATACGTTGGCAAGGCTAGAGAGTACACAACTGATTAACTACAGGTTAATCAGTAGTTTTAGAGGTGTTGAAAAGTGTGTTTTTGAACAGTGGACAGAGCTGGGTTTTCCCTTTGCTTCCAGTTTTTATGTCAAGCTAAACACCAACTTTGTAATTAACATGCAGATACACAAATTATATCAAGTAAAGACGCTATTTTGCAAAACATAGCGTATAATTTTTATTGTTATAGAGTTCTTCTGTTTTGAGGAACTCATACAAGTTCCCTGCTCAGTAAAACAGAAATGGGTCCTGTTTTTTTCTCCTCATAGCAGTCACAATCATACAGTTATACTTGTCATGCCATGATCCATCAAGACCAAAAAGTATGCAATCAAAAAAACCAACCAAAAATAAAAAAAAACCAAACAAAAAACGCAATATTTACTTACTTATTTAAAATCATGAGAGAAAATGTGTCCAGAATTTCCCACTCCCTAACTAGTTATAAACAACAAAGGACCTTTTCCGTGCCCTCACCCCAGGAAGAACTCAGTGTCGTTCATCCACTGGTTGATGAAGTGTGCGGTTATAGGCTGTGGGTTGTGTGGAAAGTGCATGTTCTCCATAGTGTGGATGAGCAGGGCTGGGTTGTAGTACAGAGCAGCAATGGCAACCTGGAGACACATTGTCCTCAGCTCACTGGATTTCACCCCCCGCATCAAACGCTCCAGCACTGCCTCCACAAAGAGAGGGATACACTGCAGAAAGAAAACAGCAGCCGAAATTTCATGTTCAACATGTCAACATCAACATATTGGTACATGTTTCAACCATAATCCGTTTTGAAATATGCAAGTGGACGATAGCATGAACAACCTGAACAAACCCGCTCACTGACATGACTCAGGTTTTCCAACTCTGGGCATAATTGCACTAACATCATAATAGTATATATGGCAGGGAAAAGAAAGAAAAAAAAAATCACAGAAGAGTGATGGATCTGATTTAAAATCAACTCAGATAAACACATTTAGGAATACTTTAGCGTTCTGGCTGTACGATGTTAAAAACAAACTTGCTGACTGTATGAGTACATTACAGGAAAATAAAGGTCTGTACAGAGGTGGAACTGACCTGGTCGATGCCTCTGCCTCTGCACTGCAGGATAATAACCTCCAACAGTTTGGCTGCATGACACTCTGCGTCCTCACCTGAATCCATGGTCAACACCTACAACAAAACAGTTTACCACTCAGAATGCAGCAACAATAGTGGGCGAAATGGATGTTTGTTCAGATTTTTCTCAACTGAACAGCAGTTCAATACATTTGGAGCCACACCTTTTTGCACATGCTGTAGATGACCTCCAAGTGCTTCGGATTGGACAGAAGCATGTCCGTATCCACAGTAACGTAGTTGTGCAAGAGAGGCATCATATCTGTAACACAATCAATAATTAACATCACCAGCAATGTTTTAGTATTAGCTTTATCCAACACTAATTATGAGTTTTATGATTCCGTTTTTTTAGCAGTTAGTTCTGTTTCATATTCTCAGAATTATATGATCCAACCCCTGTGTATTCATGAGGCATGAGTGTTTTCTCTCTAATACTGTAGGGCCTTTACCCTACAATATAAAGCGCCTTGAGGCGACTGTTGTTGTGATTTGGCGCTATATAAATAAAACTGAACTGAATTGAATTGAATGAGTGGATGACAGCTATGACACCTGCATTTACAGCCTTTACCTTTAATATGGCTTCCAAAGTGTCACTCATCAATCACTGCTTCTCACTTAGAAAACAAGCTATTTATCACATAGACTGTATAAAAGATGGACAACATGAGAGCTCGAGGAAGACAAGAGAATCATTTGCCATCAGAGTCTGAGTAGTAGTGACTGGGGGCTGGAGACGTGGTATTTAGGAGCTGGGCAGGAGATGGGACACTGAAAGCAAGGTAAGAGAACAAAGCAGTCTATGGGGAAAAAGTAGTTTATGTAGCTAGCTAGACATTTAGAAGTTAATGATTTTTCTTTATTTTAGGGGTGTGCTCTTCCTTTGCTTAAATTGGGTCGGGCTGGGCAGTAGGTGCAACCTCAGAATCATGTCTCCACACTCCCTGGTCACTACTGTGCAGATTCTGATTTATATTTGGCTTTTTACTAAATTGGTAAGCAGACACTACTGAAATATTAGGGAAAAACTGTCACGAATCAGGCAGCACTGCTCACTCACATAGTAGTGTTTTTTTGCTTGTTTGTTTTTTTTGTTTCAAGTGGCTGAAAAATGAAGCCAAAACTCCAGTTCTTCTAATGCCTACTTGAGGCTGGCTCCAAAAGTGAGTCAATCCCCATAGACTCCAATGTTAACATGCCAAAATAAATGGCATTAAAAAGCATATTTACAGCCTGGTAGCACTATGGATAGTTTCCCTCTTCAGAATAACTCATCCATCTGGGTACTAGACATAGGAGCATTTTGACTGGCCGGTGTGCCGACATGGAGATGGAGCTGATTGCTGTCTGCTAGGCCTCACCTTCGCTAATTTGAGTCATTGAACTGGACCTCTCCATCATGCTGTGCTGTTGGTGCCTTTTGGAAGATTTTTAATGGAGTTATCTGACACATACACACTGGCCAAGAAATGTGTGATTCAGTTTTGGTGAGTGAAATTCTAGTATTTTATTAGTCTGTTACTCAGCACCAATTAGCTGATATGTGTGTCTGTGCATTGCACCCGTACAGTTTCTGAATATAGTTTGTTAAGTAGGTTGCTAGGGTTAACTGGTAAGTTTGCCTTTCACCTTCTCGTTCTAATATTGTACCTTCTGGCTCCAAGACACAAACATGGTGCCCCAAAATCCTAATGTTAAGGCTTTAAAATGTAATCCAAACAGCAGTACTTAAAAAACAGTTCTTTGACACACAGGCAGCAAGTAAAATGATCTGAGAGCTACACTGATGTGATCTACTTCTGTGGTCTTAGTGGAGACATGATGATCTGAATCATCTGCAGGGGGATTTTATAGAGAGAGGGGATATGGGGGATTTTATAGAGTAAAAACACCATTAGAGTAGTCAAACCTACTGAAGACAAATACATGACTAAGGTTTTTTTCTTAATATGGAAACAGACTGCTTTGTAACTGTCGTAATGTGCCAATGATCAGATTACATGACACGTGCTGTTTGGTGTTTTCACAGTACAAAAAAAAGTTGCAAATGACAGAAACGGCAACTACTGTGATAATTGAATAATTGTTTAACTCATTTAAAAAAAAGTGTGAAAATATGTGCTGGTTTTGGCCTCTGATGAGATGATTTGATGCATTTCTTGTTGGACATGGTAGTAAACTGAATTTTTGGGTGGCTGCAGAAAATAAAACATTTTAGGAAGTTACACAAGGATGCTGGAAATTAAGTACGGTCATTTTGTACTATTTAACCGTTTATGGATTAAACAATGCAAATAATGACTGTTATTTGCAGCCCTGCTCTGATCTGCTCTGAGTTGGTAGAGACCAAACCAGAGCTGAGTGCAGGAGAGGAAGAGTGTACCTGTGAAGTAATCAAAGCAGTCATGCTGGAAGACCTCATACAGGACGCCCAACAGCTGCCACATCTGTGGGGAGATGGTCTGACAGGTAAGGCCAAATGCCAGCGACAGGATCTCCTCGTAGAATTCTGCAGTGAAAAGAATGATAATGACACTCACCCACCTTGCTGAGGTATAGGAAAAAGACAACCCAACATCGCTAATAGAACGATGAAAAGCCAAACAGTTTAGTGTCATCTCACTGCCAGTTTTCAGACCACCCAGCATTAGCATGCAATCTCTACACATATTTCCAACATGAAATCAAGCTAAATGTAGCTGCAGAAGGTAGAAAGTGTATCCTCACAAAAAGTGACACCTGTCTATGGCATTGCTTCCCTTTTGACCGGGGACATACCATACAGTACTGCCACCCAGGTGTGATATTAAAGCACTTAAAGGGGAGAACTAAAAAAGCTTGGGTTATGTGTCATTATAAATAAGAGATAAATAAAGATAAAGATAACATAGTCACCATTTTTGAGTCCATCTTCAGCTCCAAAGCATTACAGTAGGTTAAATACTCTAAAGGAATACTACAATTAGAAATGCAGCAAGCTAATTAACAAAACTTAGGACATTCCATGTTTTAATGTTTTTTTGTTCTTTATTGGTTTCTAATTTGATCATGTCTGGGACAGTTGTGTTGCACAGATCTCTTCACTATCTTCATATAGTCCACTCTTTAAAGTACAAGTAGGCTAGCTGCAAAATAGGCTGCAACTGCCCTGGCTGCCTGCTGTACCAAGACTATTGCTTTGCACTCACTAGTAGTGTTCTGCACTCACGTATGTGTGATGTGGATGTTTTGACACTTGCTAAAGCAGTAACCCCAGAACTCCAGTTTTGTAAAAACCTTTGGAGGACATCAAAAAAAAAAAATTTAAGCTCCAGGTGTTATGGATCCTACCAGCTAGGGAAAACTGACTAATTTCGAGTTCACTATGGCTCTGTCGGGGTAAAGGAACAGGACTGGAATGAAAAAAGGACGAAATAAATTTATGAATAAAATTTGTGATGAAAACATTAACAGTTCCCCATATCTAGGACAAGGGAGGAGTGGGAAAATGTTGAAACAGCAGGAATCTGGAAAGGGAGGTGTGAAATGTGTTTTGAAAAAGCCGAAAACCCCATCCCAAAAACCCCCAGTGTTGGCCCGTGCACACACACCTGCCATACCTATGATGGGTTTCTGCAAGACCAGGCCAATCACCTGCAAACAGATGCCCTCCAGCTGCTGAGTGATCTGGGAGATGGAAAGAAATTAGGCATCAAATACCACATTCAGTATTGTTACGAGTTAAAATGATTTCTGATTGCTGTGAGTAAGGTGTGTGTTAGACCTCCTTGTGGTCCTCCATGACGGTGAGGATTGTGTCAATTGTGCTGAGGATGCCAAGAGCCATGACAGTCTTGTCTTCGTTCTCCTCATACTCCTCACTCTGAAGAACTCGGGTGAAGATTTCCGCCTGCCAAACGCACACAGTCGTGTTTCCATCACTTTCCACTGACTTTCACTCATTTCATGGACATTTTGCCTTAACCCTAACCTAAACCTAACCCTTACCTTACCTTTGACTTTAACATCAACCCAATGCTAAATCTAGCCTCACCCAAATCATAACTTAACATGAACCTAACCTCATCCAAAGGTAGCCTTACCCTCACCTTAAACCAAGTCTTCTAAATGAGTAATAAATGAACAAGCAAACTTACATACAGAATAGAACAACATTCAACAGGCAGGGGAAACAAGACAGTCAAAAAAAAACATACACAGATCATCTACAAGCTGCATGCTTCCTTGACACGTGATGAAATTGTAAGATAAGTGTGTGTTTTCCTCCTACCAGGTTCTGTGTCATGTCCACAGCGATGACGGCCACTTCCTGGTTGTACTCGCAGATCATTTTCTGAATGACGTTGGTCAGGTCGTCATTCTCTGTCTCTTTGACCACATGCAAAAGCTCCTGCATGACCAGCCGAATGTAAGGCCTGATGTACAGCTTGGCTTCATAAAGAAAGAAGAGTGAGGTCTAAGTGAAAAATTACTGAGGACTGAATCAAAAGATGTAGTTTATGTTAATGTATTTAGGTTTATCCATCATATGATCACAAATCACAACTGAAACAATACAGGTTGTACTACTAAATCTCTGTATGGGAGATGATCATATTTGCACTTGTTATTTAATTAGCATTTATACTTTCGGCCAATATTTGTAAGTGCTTCTGGTGGAACAATGAATGTAAACTAGAGGAAATCCTACTTTCCTTTTTCATTATTTTTAAATGATATATTTGATGGAATTCTATGATGGTGTATCAGGCCCACTCACAGTAAAAAAAATAATAAAATACATTTAAAAAATAAATAAATAAATAAAGGGCTGGGTGAAGAGGGAAAAATTCAGTGAAGATAATGTTGTAAATTCATGAAAATAAATTTAATTTACAAGAAAAAAAAGTTGCTTTATCATTTTACTTTTCAAGGTCAAATTATAAAGAGATTCACATATTCAAATACCTGGGATCAATAACTCATAAAAATGTTATTAGAACACCAACAGCATCTCCAATCTATCATTAAATCAGACAACAATTATTACTAATTATTAAATAACTTCCTGCTGATGCAGTGAACATTTAATAGTACTTCCTCATAACGTGCTCAAAAAAATTCTATTTTTTTCCCATGTAAATTTGCCAATTTTTCTCATAAATGTATCACTTTAATCTAGGGGATTCTGTTTTGTCATCACAAATTTCTACCCCTTTTTGATTGAAAAAAAAAAAAAAAAATCCCTGAAGATATCATGTTCAGTTTAACATCAGTATGATGGGCATGATTTTTTTATGTCTCATGATTAATAAAAAAAAGTAA
>VUQI01012253.1:1043-16856 GCA_015106735.1 Paratilapia polleni
TTTCAATTGAAGTAGACCTTTCTGTAAGTGTAAGGGACGTCACAGCACCATGAGCCACTTCATCTGGTATTTTCATTCCATCTACGAAGCGAACAGCGAAGGAATCTGTAGCAGAAGGCTCCTAATTGCAGTCAACTTCAACAACTACATCCAACTGCTTCTTATACACTTATGGAAGCTTCTGTTATGGTATAACTACAATTGTAACGTCTAGTTGTCGTTTGAAAACGGCTGCCATCACAGGGGTTTATGTATGGTTAAATTCTTAACAACTGATCAGCATAAAATGCTAACACTTTATGGGGAAAATGGGTTTCCCTGTTAAAAAATAAATAAATAAATAAAGGAAATAAGTGTTTTATTTAAATTCAGATGGATTATGAATAATATATTCAGACATATATGAATACTATAATAAAATAGACTTTTTTTTTTTTTAAATCTAGAAGCTGGTATAATTAAATATTTTAGTCATTTACCTCTCTTAGCTCCTATTCATTGAAGATTATTCTGAGCACCTTCTTCTGGCTGAATTTCAGCCAATTCCTGTACAGTGGGATTCATATGAAGGTGAATGAGTTCATATTAATCAGCTGTGAGTTCAGCTGTGGTCTCAGTACAATCACTTTGAAAAAACAGGAGATGCCACCTCATGAGGTATAATATTGATGTAGCTGCACTAGCATTACTAGTGTTTTGCTAAGACTGTAACAGAAAGGTGGATCTTCACTGTGATGCACAAAGTTTTGTACACTCTCTTCCTTTTTTTCATGTTAATAAAACTATATGAGGTGGTATGTGTGATTTCAAAATAGTGTCTTATTTCTCAAATCAATCCCCTGCCTTCTGTCTATTATTCGTAGTTTGTATTCAATCCCATCTTCACTCCCACTCACTTGTTCCCTATCTCTGTTCTGTTTCTCAGTTGGATCTGTGACCCTCTTGTTTTTATTTGTTTTTTTGACATCTAACATCCTTTCTTCTCTTATTAAAAGTCTGTTTTGTAGACATACCCAAAACATCATTCCTAGCAAAATGAAGTTTTTAGTAGCATTCCAAAGATATGAAAGGCAACAGTGTCGGGTTGTTTTGTCGGTCACAATGTAGCACTCACATTTTCAAACTTACAGCCTACAGGAGAAAAGTCTGCTGCCATTTTACTGCGAAACCATTTATGACAACAACAACAACAAAAAGACAACCAGAATGTTTGTATGTGGAATACATGCTACTTCTTGTTTTGACACCATATAGTGTGACAACCACTTACACTCATACATGTGTTTTTTGTTTTTATTGCTTTTATTAAAACAAAGTACAGCAACCCTGTCAGAGTGTAACATCAACAGCAAAGCAATAGCCTTCTTTTATTAAAATAAAGGGAAGGCATTTTCTTGAAAACACATTTGTGTTTACCTTCCATGTTAATTACCAGGATGCGCTGTTACTGTTCACTTACAGTGAATCCTTGATGTGTAATAAATGAGTTGAATGCATTTTTTTTTCTTTCTCATAAAGAATTTGCGAGACCAAGCAAACCTGGCATTCTTCCTCTTTCTTACATCTGCATTGCTGTGCATCTTAGCCTTTGCCATTAACCCTCTGACGTCCATGTTGTCATTGGTGACGACCCCAGTCCTAACCCTAGCTGTAATTTAGCCCTAGGCAATCAGAATGTCAAATTTTTGTTTTTATGAAATTGTTCTCCCAACAATAAATAGAAATAAACAGAAACAGAAATTAACTCAGAGCTGGAGTACAAACTTATTGGAATTCAATTCAATTCAATTCAATTCAATTTTATTTATATAGCGCCAAATCACAACAACAGTCGCCTCAAGGCGCTTTATATTTTAGGGTAAAGACCCTACAAATTAGACAGAAAACCCCAACAATCAGACGACCCCCTATGAGCAAGCACTTGGCAACAGTGGGAAGGAAAAACTCCCTTTTAACAGGAAGAAGGCCTTTAGTGCACGGTAGGTCATAGTATTTGTCAGATAATTCCATTAAAAAGAACTTACAGCACAAACATAGCCGAGAGGTCCAGTTCAGTGACTAGAATCAAAAGAGGTCAGGTTCATTAGACTGCTGTCAGCTACAGTTGGCACACTTGTCAATCAAAGCCAAATTCCTAACTTTAAGCCTTAACAAAATCCAAATGAATGAGTTATATAGAAAACCCATTCCCTATGTAATTGTTGTAAAGGGGGAAGTTAGCTATAGGGACCAAAGCTATTTTCTTATCCCAGGCTACAAACATGTAATTTTATAGCTAAAGTTAGAAATTTTAACATGGGCGTGTATGGGGATTGGCTTACTTTTGGAGTGAGCCTCAGGTGGCCGTTACAGAAATTGCAGCTTTTGAACTTCGGTGCTGGGTTCATTTTTCCACCCTAGAGGTTGCCGCTTGTTCATATCTACAGAAATAGATTCACTCATCTTTCATGGAATGTTAAAATTTCAAAACAGTGGTTTTAAACATAGTTTGCCTATTATTTAGGGTTTTTTTTGGAATATTAACCCCTTTGGATCATTCAGCCCTGCAACGTTAATCATGTCTCGCCCCAGGCAATGACCTCCAGAGGTCACCAATGTAAAAAGTAGTTTGAACTTCACTTCAAACTCTGAACATATTTTTTTTATGGTGAGGTCAGGCTGGGCATCTGACGCAGGTGACTGATAGTCATAGTTTCTTAAGTCCAGTTTGTGTAAAGGTCCTGGCATGTTAGTGCATTGGCAGCTTTGTACTGTCACCAGGGGGCAAATAACATTTTTGTAGTGGAGTGAAAACAAGTGTTAAGAACACTGTCCACAGCAACTACTGTCTGTGGTTGTCATGCGTGCATTTTTGGTCTGATTATCATGCTCGAGCTTCTTCCTCTTCATGGTTAACTCTGCAGTCTTTCCTTTTCAGGGCAACTTTTCAGCCAGTCAGCATTGAAGCTAGCATCATTGCCATGTAGCTACACGCTGTTGGCCTCTCTTTGCGTAGCCAAAGATGTACGCTAAGGGACACCAATGTGGGACCACAAATCCTGCTACTGTATGCGTTAGAGGGTTTGCTTAAGTGTAACAAAGTGTGCCACTAAAAAGCAGACTCAGGTTCATACTGAAACCCTGCCTCTATTATGGGAGCTGTTGACCATCACAAGAGACCAAGTATGCTCTCTTTCTTTGGACCATATCTGCAGCTGTTATATTGACTCTATGTCTCCAGTCTGTTGGTAGGTCAGATATGTAGTAATCAATACACACGATGAACAGGGCAAGGACATATAGCATGAAGGTAAAAGAACGTGACGCGTGTTGAATTAATGCGAGGCTTGATCCTATTAACTGGAAGATAATTGACAATGACGTCATAAAAATACATAGTTATGAGATAAATCAGCCTTGGCAGTTCATCTTGAATGGGAAAAAGGATTTTTGCGAATAAATACCTTGTGACTGTCAACAAGTCTGTAGAAAATGGCACCAGAAAGCAGTGATCCTGTGTGTGGGATTGTGAGTTGAAAGAAACCTCACCGTGTCACACATCGTAGAAAACACTGCACTGACAGACTTACTCTATAGTTGTACATCTCTATCTCTTCCCTTTCTCTTCTTTTGACCTTTTATTTCATTGACAGTGGGATTTTCCTCTTCCCGTCACCACTCTTTATCTGGAAAATGCTGATATATGAACATGTGCTGTAGGTATTTGGGTAAACAAGCTTCAGAGCGGCGGCACAGTTTGAAGCAGGCTTCAAAGGATGAAGTTTGGGATTTTTTTTAAACAGCCATCAGTTTGTGACTAAGCCTTTTTTTCTGAGGACATCCAAAGATTGTTTTTATGTCAGTGTTTTTAGCTTCTTCAGAATACCGACAGCAGTCTCTGCCAGCATTTGTTTTTCAGTCCCAGCACAAATGTGCACAGAACCAAAGTAAGTTACAGATACATGAAAGCCATTTGATTTATTTCCATAAAATGCAGCAAGAGAAGGAATGACTCATTTAATAGCAGTCTTGGAAGTTGTTGTGACAGTTAAGAATGTAATTAGATATGTGTTTAATTATATCAGGAAATACTTTATTTCCACCTTGTTAGGATTCTTCACGAGTGGTTTTGCAGGACAGCTGCCAAACCTGGAGTAGCTGGCAGCCGGTAAAAGACACCAGCCAGCTTTCATTGTCTGGTATGGTGATTTACAAAATGGGGCATGGTGATCTACATTAGGTCTACAGTGGAAGGAGGACTTTTACTGTAAATTTACACACAAGAGAAGTCGTTCATCAACTCCCAGACATGTTCTGATTCAGATTCAGGAGCACTTGTCTAGAGAGTGAAATGAGAGATGTGACCTGAATTAGCGGCACAGTCTCACTTCCAATTTATCACAAACTGACGTTAAGTGGAAGCCACTGGTCATATTTTAATGTAGCACCTTTAGCGTCCTTTTCCAGGAAGCAGACTACTGCTGCAGAATACTATTTTGCCAGATGAAGAATAGTAACTCACAAAGTCCACGCAAGGAGGAAGGTGGGGTGGGGAATGATATAGTCACATGAATTTCATGAGTTTTAATCTCATCTGGGACAGCATATACCTCCTGGGTAGCTATCCCCAGCTGCCAGATAATACTTGGCTGTTTTCTAACTATTCCTTTGTGTTCATTCTTTTTTTTTCCCATGTATGATTGCCTGTTTTTGTGTGTGTGTGTGTCTCGCATGCCTCCTACTACATCTGTTTGCTACATAATGTTGTGTGCACGACCTCACTCTGATAACATATTTCAGACCTTTTCTGTCCAATTTGGTTCACTTCACTTTACTGATTCACTTCTCATTCATAGAGATACACGTAGTTTCCAGGTTGGAAAACCTGGAGCCTGTATTTTTTTTTTAATGGATAGCAGGAGCGACTTCTCTGGTTGTATAGAAGTCTGTATGAACATGGCTCCCTTGCTCTGTGACCTTAGCAAACAAGTATTTTTTATGGGATCAGTCTCTAGTTTCAGGTCATGTTGAGTCCATTTTTGTAAATTTGGGTCATTCTAAGAGTCAGAGAAAATTATCCAGGCTGTGCTCGTTGGCTCACGATTGGTCAATGAGCACGCGGTGTCCTTGGTTTCTCAGTCAGATCCCCCACTTGCTCATCACACCCGGCTTCAAGATGGAGACAGTGAAAACGCTCAGCTCCGCTTTTGACTAGTAATTATATACATGCAGTTTTCATATCATTGTTTTAACTCAGATGAAAGTTACAGCTCTCTAGCCAATCATTCAGGTGGGGGCTTCAAAATAACTGCCTGGGGGGCATTTTAAGATGCTAAGTTGTGAGACTTTGTTTAAATTAAAAGGGTAAACATGAAAAGAATCATACAGACTATTGTCAGTGTAAGCACGTTAGCATCTAGCTAATAGCAACTCTGCCTCATTATGATTTCAAGCAAACAAAGTATACCACCACTTGCAGTCGAGTTGCATTGTGGATACAATGTAGGTGCCAGACACTGAAGGAGCACGCTTGGAATATGTGATACTTGAAGTGGTGCTACATTGACTCTGATCCTTTTGATTGTCTTGTCTAGCAGACTGATGCATGTTTTTTTATGTCTTTGTGACAAAAACAGTCAAGAGCTATTACTGCAGCTGTTGCAACTTTGTGCCTCTGTGTGATCCTCAATTTGTGCACCATCCCTGGATATGAATTTTAAACAAGTCATTTGTATTCTCCAAACTTGTACTTGTACTTAAAAGGCATTGTCCATAACCCCCAAAGGGAGCTTCAAACATGAAATTAAAAAAGAAGCCTTCACTGGGCAATTGAATTTATGTGCTAAACAACATCACTGAGGGCAATCTGGAAAGTGAAATATGAAAATAGAAATAATAACAGTTTAGGAGAGGTCAGGTAGCTGGTAAGCTCGTGTCATACTAAGTGGTTTGACAAGCAGCAGAGTGACAAGTAATAATATGATGGGAGACCTTGAAGTCTGTAAAAAAGCAGTGAACTGTGTCAGGCACTGTGAGGGGTGGTACGATAGTAAAGCAGACTTGAAAAGGTCAGACCAAGGACCATTTTCCTACCTCAGATCTCAGAGTTGTCAACATATTCAAGACACTGAGTTCATATTGTTCTTTCAGCCTACTTTTAGTCTCTTTTTCACTTAAACTTTTTACTCTCTGACCCTAAATATGAACCCTAAATAAACCCAAAGTGAAACCCACTCCATTAGGATCTGTTGAACCCGACACTAATTAGATGGACAACCACAACAAAACCAAACATTTTAAAGGAGTCCATCTGTGAAAGACTGCTATACAAGTTGCTCTCATCTTTCTCATTTTGGTGGATGGACCAGCTGATTTAACCTCCTTTAACACCTTCTCCTTTAACTCATTCCTCATGTTGACAAAGAATACCTCCCATTTTCCCCACATTTTAAAGTTTACATTCTCCTTCACATCTTTAAACCAAAACAATTAAACCAACGTGAAATGTAAAAATACTGCAGTTCCTCTAATGGCTCCAAAAATCAGCAGATCCCCATAGACCACAATGTTAAAACGTCCAGATTTACAGGATTAAACGGCATGTTTGCAGCCTGGTACAAAAAATGGTTTCAACCTATTAACAGTTTCCCCCCTTTGTAACAACTGTACATCTGGATACTGAAGTTAAGGGTATGATCACCGTAACTTACAGGTGTGTAGACACAAGCAGCTGTCTGCTAGGCCTCACTTCTGCTACATGAAGGCACTGAATTTGACCTTTAAACTGTGTTTGTGCTGTTGATGACTTTTGGGGTACTTTTAAAGAAATGGTCCTACAAACAACATGGCTTGCTGTGTGGTACAGACCATTTGAGAAGTTTGTGCTTCAGTTTTGGTGAGTGAAATTCTAGTATTCATGTCTGTTACTTAGAACTAATTAGCAAAACCAGTGGATGTTATTACAATGGCTACGTTCATCTTTTATATACAGTCTGTGTTTAAAACACAAATTTCTCTCACTGTGACTGTGATGTAGCCTACTAAGTTACCTTGCACGCTTGGATCCATTTGGATCTACTCAGGTCTATTGACACAGTTTATTGATACCTTTATGTCTATAAAGCATGTGACACTTCATTTATGGTACACTAATAAGATTTAACAACCTAAACTTTGTATAAAATTAGACAAATTATGTTTTTTTTTTTATTTTTTATTAGACAGTCTACAGTCATCCCCTAATCAGACACCATATACCTAAATTTTGGTCTAATTAGAAACTGCACATACTGTATAGTGCCGTGAGATCCAAGACATACTGTACTTAACAGTATTACAGCAAAAGTTGGCAGGCTTAGCCGTTCCAATATGGACAAAAAACTGAGCTCAAAGGACAAAATATTACTGAGCGTTTATTTAACATAGTGTTGGCTTGAAGTCCTGTGGAGTATGCAGGCAGTACTTCCTTAATATTACACACTCATACAGGTTAAGGCACGTCCTGTCACTATCCTAACTCATTAGCCTAATATTTGCCTAATATTGGCCTAGGAAAGCTGCCAGGAAATTGAACCTTTGTTTCCCGCTATTTGATGCTCTTTAGACTTAGAGTGCCTATATGGAAATCTAGAGGCAAGGAGAGCAGCAGCAAGACTCCAGCACAGGAGGGAGAGCAGACATCAATGACAACAGATATGATACTGTTTAAGTCAGAAACAGTATGAAAGCAGGAGCTGGGGTGGAGGTGGGTTGTAAAGTGGCCTGAAGATGCACCTGATCTACCTGGATTGTGACTAAGCCTGACTTCAAGGCCTGCCTGAGCTACCACTATGCTCGATTTCACTGACCCTTTTGCTTCGGTTTTGTAGAGGCTTACTGGGGTTTTACTTGCATTTATTCCATTGGTATAAATGTTAATGTTTTAAGTGTAAAACAAATGATTGAATCAAAATACACATGGACACATCTCACATGTCATTGCTTTGGTGTTTTGGTGCTTACTTTGTGGGCAACTCTGATTTTGACAACTTAACATCCATCATTTAAACCAGCCGGATCAAAAGCCTGACCTCAGTTGACACTACCGACTGGTGGTCATCGTGTCGATATATGCAGTCTGCTCTATGTCCGTGGGTGCCTTTTTTTTGTCCTTTACCAGCAATGAACTGCGAGATCAGAAGCACTGCCAGATGCCAGTTTCATCAGTGGTTGTTACTGTTCAAGGCCAGTTTATTCAATTTAAACACTTTTATTTCACTGCTGTGCTTAATTACTACAGCATTAGAGAGCTTCCACAATAATAATTAAATAAATTTCGTAACACATTAATTTTATTTCAGAACATTTTGTCTTTTAGTAGCTTTGAATAAATCTTAACTGTTGTCCTTTGCGACAAAGGCAACATTTCCCAGATGGTGGTATTTGAATTGACAGAGCGATCAGGCTCCACACAAGCAGCCAATTGTAGAAGGTGTTGGCAGCGCCTGGCGACCTCGTCACATTCAGG
Source organism: Paratilapia polleni (assembly GCA_015106735.1). Lineage (NCBI taxonomy): Eukaryota > Metazoa > Chordata > Actinopteri > Cichliformes > Cichlidae > Paratilapia > Paratilapia polleni. The sequence goes on from VUQI01012253.1 coordinate 9,529, forward strand.
CTTGTGGGCTGCTGTCAATCACAATTTGCTTGTTGGTCGGTTGTTGCTATTGATACAGTTTAGTGCACAAGCTTTGACTGTGCTTTAAACTCTCTTCAAATTGTGTTTGATTCTTCAAATGAATGACTGATATTTGTCGTTGTTGTGCCACATGTTGCCCCTTTTCTCAATGATCTTTTCGGCTTTTTTGAAATGATAATTTGCAGTGGCACAACCCGGATCGTCTGCCAGCTAAGTATTTCCAATGCGGTGCTTGGTTTGACAGCCTTAATTCATTTGTTGAATGTGTTTCACTCATTTATTTTGTAGGTTGTTTTCATAAATGATTGTACTTTCACACTGTCTGTGTTTCAGAAATTGTGGTGCATTTCTGTGAAGCTTGTGCTTTGTCCTTTGTGTGTTTTGTCCTTAGGGACCATCACACACACACACACACGTTGTCTCCCACAGCATGTCCATGCTTGTCAGAAGGCAAGTGGCAGAACAAAGAGCCCTATGAAACATCAGGTGGTGACTTCCACACCAGCTCAGGGGTTACATATCTGACCTTGGAGGAACTCTCAGATGCTTTCTTTGCTATAGGAAAATCACTCACAAACTCTAGTCTTTTCTTCTTGCCTCCACTGCCTTCCTCACTCTTTGAATCACAAAGCACAGCCCTGATTGTTGAATATGCTTTCACACATCACTGATTTCTTGCCAGTATACGCTCTGTCACACTTCTTTCTGCCTCCTTTTTTTCCACTCTGTTTCTTACTCTCTCACCAATCTCACTTCCTGTGTATCTCTTTATTGCTAGAAACATAGATTGTTTTTGAAGAAAGCCAACTCAGATCAGAATAGATGCATCTTAAATTTAAAAAAAGCAGGTCTCTGTCAGATTGTAATGATCACTCAAAGCCAGTCGCAGAAGTGTGCTTAAAATGTGCTTTTTTGGTTTTGTCTTTTTTCCCACTGTGATTTTAGGTATATTTATAGGAATGGTGGCCCATTTTGATCACTTTTTTGTCCCAGCTGATGGAATTTGCAGAGTGCACTCTCATTTTAAGCACATTTGGTAAATCACTGTTTAGCTCATCAAGAGAGAAGTGGTTAACTTAATATTAAATGGTTTCCATAGATGAAGTATGAAGTGAATACTCTATCTAGATATACAGTAGTGGTCAGAAGTTTATATACACTGATCATGGGCAGGAATGTTATGGTAATTTGGGGCTTTTAATTTCTTTGAACTGTTCTTTTTCCAGGGTGGAATGATTATACAGCATACATCTTTAATGACTTTAAAAAACAAGAACTGGGTGCACACGTTTGAATTTAGATTTGGATTTTCTATAATCCACACAGGGTCAAAATGATACATACAAGCTCAAATATACACATACACCCCCATTAAATTTTTCCCTTTGTAAAATGTCTCTTAGCAAGTTGCACCTCGACTAGTCACTTTTGGGTAGCCGTCAACAAGCTTCTGGCAAAATCCTGGCTGGATATTTGAGCACTCTTCTTGGCAGAATTGATAGAGTTCCTTTAAATCGGTTGGTTGCCTTGCACGGACCCGGCTTTTAAGCATAGTCCACAAATTTTCAATAGGGTTAGCACACATGAGCCAGAGGAAAGTCACTTTTGTCTGTAGAAGCCTATGTGACCAAATGGGAATGTAACTGATGTCAGGGGAAAACCAGGGTCAACATGGCATGGCGTTTGATTCAGGAATGAACCTTTGTTTGTTTTTGGGGGATCAATACCAACCCCGTGCTGGCCTTCTTAGGGCTAATGTTTACTAATGTCAGCTTGCACATATAATTCGCTAGCTACTTAATATAGCAAAAATGCTGTTTTGAGTGAATATACATCAGCTAATTCATCGAAACTCCTGGTGCTAATCTGGTTGGTAAATTGGCTATCTTGCCATTTGCAGATTACTTTATGAGCAAATATCACAAGACAGATTACTGCAGCAAAGCTATGTAACAGGTTAACCTTAGCTCTCGTGCATGCTAAACTTAGCTTGTTTGCTCACTCCAGGCGGTGATATATTATGAATGAATCTGTCTATAACCATAGACTGTATGAGATGGACACCATGATGTTAATGTTGGTTAGCACTCCTGTTTTGAAGCCTAAAGCAGAGCATTTTCACCACTGCCTTCACAGACAGTATAAAACGGTGGTGATAACAGTGGTTGCGAAAAGACTTCCGGTCCTATAATAGTGAAAGGGAAAACGGCTTTCTGTCTTGACCTCTGTAAATACTTTCATGCTGAGTTTATGGGCTCAGTCACTCATTTTGGGTCATACTGAATAAAAAGGTCTGTTGTGTAAATCTTGGTCATACTGTGTTTCAAAATGGAGGATTATCTGTGGTATGAAAGCCACCAACCACAACCACAGTTGGACCCTCTGCTCTTCATCACGTTCCAACAGAGGCCATAAATTCATCAGGTAATTTGGGCTGGGCCTTACAGAAGCGGAACATGCGTACGTACACCTTAAGAAAACAATACCCGAGCTAGCATTGTTATTTTTGCTGTAGATTGAGAAGTTCAATATAGGCTGTCCATTTACTCAAACATCGAGATTCAAAGTGTAATTAAATAAATACCATCTTATTGGAGTGATTACTGTCATATACTGTAGGTGAGAAAGAAAGAAATAAACTGTTAGGTGAGCTACACTGACATATCAAGAGAGAGAGAGTGGCACACTGTGCTTTAAATTCATTAAATTATCACAATAGAAACCGCAATGCAACAGACATTAAGGAAAGTTTTCATCCTCTGCTGAATAACCTCTGAACCATGATGTGCTGCTTAGATTTAACAGGTACTGGTCAATGAGAAATGGCCTGCTGCGATTGGTCAGAATTCGCCAGTGATAACTTACGTTTTTTAGAAAGGAAAACACATGAACTGGACTTCTTTTCACAATTGGAGGACCCAACCCCCTGCTGGCCATTAGAAAGTATGCAGGTTTGAGGCACTTCTGGCTTCACTTTTCAGAACTGGAAGATACATCCAGCTTATATATATATATATCTATATATATATATATATAGACTGTGCTGCCAGAAAGTCATCCTTATGTGGTAATAATTGGCAATAATGTCAGTGATGTCAGTGTTTATAGGAAGTAGGCTACTTTTAACAAGAGACTGCTGTCACTGTTTCAAACTTATATTTAATGTTTAAATGCTTCATTTTAAACATTTAAAAACATAACAAGGTTTTATCACCACAAGAAACTAAAGATTTTTAGCCATTCAGACATTCTTGGGGCAAATGATTATTATTGTGCAATTAAATGCATTTTAATTATAGAAAGTACAAAAAAGAAGCCTCCTGATATAATTCAGAATATAACTTCTGATGTTTGGTGGGGGTTTTTTGGGTTATTGTAAGTTTATCTGCTTACTCAGGACCTCAATTGACAGGGAACCTCAGGAAGAAAGAAATGTACTGCATACAAAGACAGGCTGATAAATCTATTTGAACTTGCTGTGTATGCATGAGGAGGATTTCCATCAGCAGCAGGCCACACTGCTGATTGCTGATCAGAAGTGTCTGTGGTCGACCGACCAGCCATATGTCGGCCAATTCCCTGCTGGTGACCTTCAGCTTGCAGCTGATGAGCTGTTCACTGTGTTGTAGTTTTATACGGCCTTCAAACTTTTGTCGGTGATGAAGCCTTTAAATATCAAATTCTAATGAATGTACAGTAGTGTATGGTTCATTTTTTTAAAAAATTTATTTGCAGTAAAATAAAAAGTGGCACCAGCAGCCCAATCCTGGATGCTCGGTCACATGTTTTTTTGTTTTTTTTTTTGTGAACAACTTTTGTTCTTTTAACACTTTATTGAAAATACATTGTGAGTACAGCAGCTCCTACCTTTGGATTCTTGAATTCGTTAATGTGCTTGAAATGCATTTCGGCTCAATCGTCCATTATGATGCAAATACATCGGAAGGCAGATAATTGGTGTTAACGTCACAGGAGACCAGTACCTGCATGGTCAACATTTCTGGCGCTTAATCACCCCTTTTGGCAGTGTTGAATTTCAATTTTCTTTTGTGTTTATAAGCAAATAAGTAGCCTAGAAATGAAGATTCAGCTGAGAGTCTGCAAAAATTAGTGCTGCTAGTATCATGATGTCCAGCTTGAACCATAGAGGCTGCCATTAGTGACATCTACCATACTCCCAACAATGCTCAGCTGTTTATGATGCTTGACTAGGCCTACATAGTTTAGAAATATGATGACTGAAAAAGGACTGAGTGGATTTCTGCTGAGATATGAAAATGAATGCTGAGGCCCTTACACTAGAGGTTGACAGTGGGTAGACACAGAATGACCTTCAAATTAGTAAGAATACTATTTCGTTTTATTTTCTATACTTGCTTTTTGAGTATTGTACAAGCCTGGTTTGTTGTTTATGTTGCATACAGTTCACACTTGGGTCTTTGTGAGTGTTTTTTTATGATGTGCTACTGTTAAATGAAGGGATCCTGCTTATTGTCGAATTTTACTAAACATTTCGCTGGGCTGCATTCAGTATACAGTACATCTCATGTTATTAAGATGCTTACCTGGCTGGTGGCGTGCTGGCTGGTAGGCTAGTCAGAGCTGAATGGTGGCACGATTTTTAGCGCAGCATTCTGACTGATAAAATTGTATAGCAGCACTCTGTACTATGGCTATTTTTTAAGTAAAAAAAAAAAATGTAGACAGGCGTAGTGCATCCACTTGACATAACAAAAAAGTCCTATTTTTTGGTTTTGTCAATCATCTTGGAAATTTAGAGAAAAGTCTACATTAAAAAGAAAAAAATGCTCTGTTTTTGTGAATTAATGAGATAAAAGAGCCCCAAAAGAGCTTGTACTGAATTGAAACCTTGATTTCATAAGTAATAATGACCCCACCCCTAATACAGTTTGAAACTAGGGGAGATACTGGTATATTTGAGTAATGTAGATGGTATCGTTACTGTTTGTCTGCTGGATATTGCAATGTTATTCCAGGATCACCTGAACCAAAATGGCTTCACAGTATAAGTTAATGCATCAGGCTGACTACGTGGTGACTAACAGACAAAGACAACTTTATCTCCCAATGTTTCAAACCTAATCCAAAAGAAAACTCAATTAAATTAAGCAGGGTGTATTATTGCTCATGAAATCAAGCTTTCAAGTCAGTAGAAGCTCTTTTGGATTTCAGGTTATCTCGTTAATTCAGAAAACAACAAAGATTGTACTTGTATGGAAACCTATGAATTTCTGACAATTATCTCATTATTTCAGAAAAAAAAGATCAAATTTTTATTTTTTTTATTAAAACAATTCTCAGACTTTCTCAGATTATAATCTCGTTAATTCTGAAAAACCAGAGCAGATTTTTTTTTTAATTAAAATTTTCTACAAATTTCAGAGATGATTATCTCATTGATTCATAAAAACAGCACAAATTTTTGTTGTCAGGTGAATGCATTATGCTTCTGTAGGTTAGTGCAATTTCAAGAATTTATTTTTTTTATTTAATCCATAACTCTCTGTTGCTCTTCTCACTCATGTGTGTATGGGATTTTTAACCAAGATGTTGAAAGCTACAATGGGGGTGGGATAACGTGGTGTTCAGTACACGGGTTGCTGTATGAAATTTAGCCCTGCCTGTTTTTCTAAAACCCTATAACCTCTCAATACAGATTCTTCTTTTAATTTTTGGTATTTGCATGTTATTGCAGATGATTCCCACTAGAATACTTGAAGAATTAACAATGTCATCAAAGGTTCAAATTATCTTGAAAATGTTGTGCATTACCTGTAGCTGATAAAAGAAATGAAGTTTTACCATTTTTCTATCTTTGTACGTGTGATGGTTGCAGTTTTCTGTGTGTGTGTGTGTTCCTGTGTGCTGTAACGTTACATCATGTTGCAGACTTTGATTGAGACCTTCCTTCCCTAACCATCAAATGCTAGGAAAACATCCCATCAGAGTACACACTTTCACATCCTTACAACTCCTCAGACATCTCAAAGATTTCTCAGACTTTTTTTCTGAGCTTCAAAATGAGACATACCCATTAACCGAAGACCCATTGTCGGTCCTTGCTAAATTACTTGCAATAGCTTGAAGCAGATTGTACAGACCAGCTCGTGTCAGGTCAACTTGTGCTCTTCTGCTTCTTATTTTATTATTCTTAAAGCAGTAATCTAAACCTCCCTCTCTACTCCCTGTCCTCAGGATTTGAAGATGGTGAGTCATTTCCTGTGCCCTCCCATTTTATGCCTGCTCCCTTATTTCTGACATTAGAAGCTCTTTGTGTTGCTGTTCGCAGGCTTAGTTATCTCCAGTTTCCCTTTATGAATGAATTTAGTTCCTTTTGCAGCTCTTTCACTCTCTCCTCTTTGCAATTTTGTGTTCTTTTTATCATCTTTCTCTTGTCACTTCATGTCACTGGAACCTATTACTTGTTTTGCTGCTATAACACACATCTTTCTACTTTCCTTTCACTTTTCTTCATTGTCGCTCTCTGCTAAGTTTTCACTTCTTCCTTCTCATTTTCAACTTGATTTATTTATGTATATTACCACATTTGTAAGGAAAATGCATTTGTGGGTTGAGCAGCAGAGTTGAGTATGTGGGTTGCGCCCATGAAGAACTTGCCAAATCTTCTCTGCCAATGCCAAACAGCTTATTCTGCTATTGACTCTTGTTTGGTGCTGTTTATTGGATTGGATGATTGAAGTCTCAAGAAACAAGACATATTGGCAATTCAACAATGTATTAATTTAATAGAAAGGGGCCTCAGTACCATGTGGAAGAACCATACACAGCCACAACAGCCTGGCACCTCCTCCTCATACTGGTCACCAGCTTGAAGTTGCCCTGTGGCATGGGCCCTATTCAGACCAGTCAAACGTGGCATACTTGGAGCAGACACCAACTGACCGCTGTAGCAGGGTCCATGCTCACAGGTGCTGCTAATCATGTACCAATCAGGCATCTCATTATCAGCACCTGGGGTACCAGAAGAAGAGTCAATAGCAGAATAAGCTGTTTGTCATTGGCAGAGAAGATTTGGCAAGTTCTTCATGGGCGCAACCCACATACTCAACTCTGCTGCTCAACCCACAAATGCATTTTATTTAAAATGTGGCACCATTTAAAGGGAAATAAACAGGCTTTCCAATGGTATGAGATTTATTGCCAAGAAGCATTGTTACAACAAAGAAATAATCGACCAAACACAAATTTCCTTACTTTTTGTGCTAAGTTTTATTGCATTAACTATTTCTTTTTAAACTTGTTTAAATGTTTGAAAAATCCTAACT
>VUQI01012257.1:6780-22496 GCA_015106735.1 Paratilapia polleni
CCAAATAAAAAAATTTAAAAAAAAAAAAAAAAAACAAAAAAAAAAAAAAAAAAAAAAGAAAAAAAAAAAAAAAAAAAAGGGTGAAAAAAGAGCTCAGTTTCTTGTTGCTGACCAATCAAAACTGCCCATGGTCCACTTCATCTAACCAGGAGGCGGGACTGGCAGGAAAATCTGGGTATCCACCGCTGCTGCCAGTGGAGAGGTCCGAGCTGGGGCCGTTGGCTGGTCCCATGGAAACCCTCACAGCAGGGTTGATCCCAGGCCCGCTGCCTTGGGTCATGATAGATAGGCCAGAGTCGGGGTAGACAAGGTTGGAGATGAGAGGCTGGTGTCTGGGTAGTGCCTGAAGTGACCCCGGCGACTGAGGAAGGCTGTAAGGGCTGTTGGAGCGGATGTCGTGGAACTGGTCTTGAGAGGGGAGGACGCCATGCTCAAGGGGGAAGGAGTTGTGGTTGTTGCTCGCTTGGCGGCCCCCCATAGCTGGAGAGGACTCACTCAGACTGCTATAAATGCCATTAGTGTGGCCAAGCTCTGACATAGGTGGTTCATCTGTCCAACAAGGAAAAGAAGATAAAGTGGTACTTAAGATTAATATCTTCCATATTTATCCTGTAGCAGCCACCACAAGAGTATTTAAGATTTACAGAAAATTCTGCAGTAAAATGAATGAATTTTAATAGAGTCGATGCAGTCAGTTAGCTCATTTACAGAGCAAGTAAATCTGCACAAATGAGACCAAAGAGAATGTGACAAATATACTTTGCAAACCTACTGTCCTGATCCAGGTAACATTCTTACATCGCTAGCTTGGTGAACTCATCCCTTCTTCAGTAACCCTTCTTTGAATGAAATAATCCAGTAAACCCAGAAAAAAAATACCAAAGGGGAGATTATACTGTATGTTACAGCTCAGCAAAAACTGAAAGTGGGTTGGAAGGGTTATCATAGCAGCATGTGCTGCATGCTTCTGGTTAGTCAATCTGTTTGTTTTCCAAATACAACAATTCACCTGCTAAACATCCAATGATCAGAGTACTTCCTGTAAACTGAAATTTTACTGTGGCAACTTTCTGATGTGGCTGGATTTTAGACATTGAATTCTTATTGAATATCATCACAACTTTATATGTGAAAACGAGGAAGAAAAATAGGAAAAGCAGAGCTGATCAACCATTTTAACATGTCTGTATGTTAAGGAAACTCTTTGTTGACTCTTTTTTAATGGTCTGCGTCATAGAAGCCCACTCATAATTAATGACTTTAATGACAGGTCTGTTCTTTTTCATTGTTGTATGAAGCCATGATTGTGAGTCAGCATGCACCCTGCAAGAGTGGTAGCCCTGGCACACATAAATGGAGTAGTTATTATCACTATTCTGTGAAAACATGTCATCGTAGGAAGGCAACAAACGTGGATAATAAATTGAATTATGTGCACGCTGGTTTACCTTTATGTCAGTTACTGAAATGCTTGAAGGGATTGGAGTCATCTTTATGTTGGTAGTAATGGCTGTGCTGTTCTTACATCACATGTAAAAGTGGCTGCCTCATCTTTTAATTTTGGGGTTGTTGACTCTACCTGTGAAGGACACCTCTGCATCACTGTCCATGCCCTCCTCCTGGATGCTGTCCTTGTCAGATTTGGAGCTTCCTCGTGACCTCTTCATATTGCGAAAGTACTGCCCCCATCTTTGCCGCCCAGCATCTTTCTTCAGCCTTTTTTCTTTAGCTCGCCTGTTCTGAAACCACACCTGGAGGGTTTTAAAAAAAAAAAAAAAGCTGAATTTGTAGGCAAAGGTCATGATTAATTATCAGAAATGCATTTGATACAAATACAATGTGGGAATAATACAAAAAAATTAGAGTGAAAAACAATTATTTTAAATGTATTTTTAGATGTGACAATTTAGATTAATAAAAAAATGAACACATTTTCAGTTTGATTTGTTTGCCTAATTTACTTGGTTGTCTCAGTCTAAATGACTCCAAATAGCCAGCATTCGTTCATCACCGTGACTCTTTCACAGAAGTCAAAGTCTCCTACATCTCATGTCCTCTGCTCCTTATGTGATGCACACACTGTGCTTTAAAACATTAAAACAAAATTAATGTTAAAAGACTGTCTGGACACCACTTCACGCCCACTTCAGTCCAAGTGGGAGACTGGAGCAGTGACACTGAACAGTAATCCTGTTCAGTGTCACTGCTAGTGACCCCTACATCGGATTTATCACGCATTTAATTAACTACATGACAGCTACAAGTTGTCCTCATCTGAGGGAGCAGACAGGTTAGGCTTAGAACATTTGAAATTTTTGTACGTTTGCTTTTGATCTGATCTAACTTTGGCTTACAGACTGCAGTATATGCGCAGTAGGTGGTCTTAATTTGTCTATAATCTTACAGCTTGCTGGTGTCTGTGAAGTCTGATACTAAACGGAAAAACTCCTTATTTCTCATTAACTTTATCTTGCACACAAAATGAATTCATTTCAGTCACACAGAAAGCAGTTTTACATTCTTCTTAATGATATTCTGCCCTGAGTGAACCCTCCTCACCCCTTCCCTTTCACTGAATAATGAGGAGCATTTTAGTGGCTTCTGTCTCTACTTTTGTCCTTGCAAATAAAACAATATATATGACCACCACCCAGCAACAAGGATGAGGCTCTTCAGCAGCAGACAATATGCGAGGGGCCCTCTTAGCATTGTTAACGAGCTTGCACTTAAACCATGCTGACTTTCATTCGGACTTCATTTTACTCCATCTAGCCGTAAATCCCCCTCCAACACACACACACACACACACACACACACACACACACACACACACATTTGGTAGTTTTCTATTCTCTTTGTTGCATCAGTCATATGCCAATGAAAAAATAAATAACTTGGGACACTGGGACAGCAGGTTTCTCTTTCTCCTCTGCCATTCCTTCCATTGACTGAGTGCTCTATTTTTGTTCATAACCTACTGGAATTGTAGTTCATTTTCCCTGCATCCTTTATACATGCATGCATCGACTCATCTTTCAGACCTGCTTGAAAGTCTTTTTGTTGTTTTCCAAATCCTGTGGTAACAGTGGAGCCGGAATAATTCATATGGCAACTGGGATGCATTTGAGTGTAACACTTCCTCAGGCTGTTCACCATTCACCATTCTACCTTTGTGTTCCAAAGATTTTCCTGAGAATGCAGCTGGAGAATGAGAAAACAAGCAGCTCCCTGCATAATGTCCTTTTCTTGAGCTTCCCCTTCTGTTGGTCTTTGGTGCTCCAATTCCTGATCACATCATCTTGTTGCTCACCAAATCATTTGTTCAAAAAAATGCTCTCTATTTATTAATAAAGAGCTGAGATAAAAGATTTCAAGGCGTAGTTTGTCTTGTAAAGTGCAAATTAGCCCTCGATCAATAGCTAGTTTAACGTTGGCTTCATTGTGGTTACCAAAACACACTATGATAGTGTTTGGTTCGTGCTTGACTTGGGTCAGTGTACTCTAATTGTAGCCACTCCAATCACCTGTGAGTGTTAAATCAGAAAAGCCAATATGAATTGAAGTCCTCTGTTATTAGGTCATGAATTAAAGACACATTTCCTCAGATTTCACAGTGGACCTTGTACATGATGCATCATGGATGTGACACAACCAGGAAACCAATTTGTAGTATGGTGGTCTTTTGCAACATGGATAGATGGAGCTAATTTATTCATATGCTTTCTTGGCTACACTTAGAGCACAAGATACGAGAGCATTACAAGATACAAGATACATGAGCATTGCATGTCTTTTTAAATTCCCTATTAATCTTGAAATAGTTTTTAATGCATTTTTTGTGCTCATGAATAATAGAAACTGTATTGTTTTTTCACTATGATATTTTGGACCTTTGAAACTCATTAACATGTAACTGGTGAGAAGCACTAAAAATCTTTCTTCCAACTGTGGAGTCCTCTGTTTTACTTTAATAATGTATTGCAATCAAACAGGAGCCACGGGCTGCACATAACTAAGGTATAAAGCATTTTAGGAATTAAAATTTAGTAGGATAGGCAGTTTTATCTGTATTGCTATTATATCACGATGTGGGTAGGAAGTGTTGTCATATGGAACACTTAGATATGACTAGTACAATTTACAGGTCGACTGACATCCATTCTTAAGCTTTGATTTTCCTTGTATCACATTCCATTTTGCCTCACATTTTTGACATAACATCTCTCTGAAGGGTCACATATGCAAAGAGGAAAAGAGGTCTATGGAAATCATCCTGTATGCACTGTGCTGTAGTGATGTTTGAAATTGTCTGAAATTATGCTCTTTCCACACGGGATCATATTCTCAAGGATGACAGATGTCTCCTCCAAACAAAATGCCTGGGGCTGGGGGTTTGAACTGGACTGGAAGCATATTGTCTGCAGTTGTTGATTCAAGGTAAACTAAAGGTCTGGTCACACCAGGAAATGTAAGAAGAAAGTTAATGTGTGTCCTTGAAAAATGAGCAGCACAAGATGTTTGGTGACCACAGCCAGACTCAACACAAGCTAATGGCTAACAAGCTTAGCAAAGTAGAAAGATGCTTGTTCTAGTCTGTCAGCTTTTCCAGCTATCTATCCATTTTAGTACTTTAGACTTTCAGTACAACTCTGGGTCATGCCACCTACAGAAAAACTCTGATGATTCTGCAGTGGTTAGATGTATAAGAGATTGGCAGAAGGAGAAGTACAGAGTACCAATAGATGATTTTGTGCAATGGTCTGGGAGAAATGATCTGCTTCTGAATGTGAATAAGACCAGAGAGATGGTGATGGACTTCTGAAGGAAGTGGACAACTCCATGACCTGTGTCTATCCTGCGCCAGGACATTGATGTGTTGGAGGAGTACAAGTACATGGGCATCCACACTGACAACAGCTTTGCTGTGGTCTGCTGGGGGAGCTGCATCAGAGCTGGTGACACCAACAGACTGAGCAAACTGATCAGGAAGGCTGGCTCTGTGATTGGCTACAAACTGGACACTTTTGAAGCTGTGGTGGAGAGGTCACTGAACAAACTGTTATCCATCATGGATAATCCGGACCACCCTCTGCACCACTTATTGGACAGGCAGCAGAGCACCTTCTTTAAGGTGTCCTTGTAGCACAAGGACAGATACAGGAAATCCTTTATACCGCATCCAATAACTCTTTATAATATTTTTATTATATAATAACTGTTTATAATAATTTTATTGATACTTCAACTGCTGCAACAAAAGACTTTCCCAAATATGGGATAAATAAATAAATAAAGTATTTATTATTTATTTATTATTGATATTTTGGGTGGCACAGTAGTGTAGTGGCTAGCAATGTTGCCTCACAGCAAGAAGGTCCTGGATTCGAATCCAGGCTGGGGCCTTTCTGTGTGGATTTTGCATGCTCTCGCTGTGTCTGTGTTGGGTTCTCTCTGGGTACTTGGGCTTCCTCCCACAGTCCAAAGACATGCATGGCGTTAGGTTAACTGGCAATTCTAAATTTGGCCGTAGGTGTGAATGGTTGTCTGTCTCTCTATGAGGAAATGCACATCACTTCAGATCTTACAGCAAAACACCAGTTTTATCTGAACGTTTTCTTTAAAAGAAAGAAGCATTGCTGCTCGCTTGTCATGTTTTAGTTTTCATATTTAGTTGCTATGTTTAAATCCTTCTTACAAGCTTTCTAAATAAAGCACTCAAGAGATTGAGACAGATGTATAGATCGTGCAGGCTTCCACAAAATTTCCTCATCTCAATATGCTGGCTAAGAAGAATCCTTGCAAGAGTGATAAATCTACAATGATAGTCTTAAATCCCCTCTTTGACTGTCAGCATTGTTTTTGACCAAGACAATATTGAAATAGATGAGGCTTTGATATTCTTGCTTTGTTTGCTGAAGAAACGTCTTATGATTAAAGTGTAATTCATCTAAATATGTAGGCCCGTGAGTTTGCCCAGTTGAGTACAACTTGCTTTTCAATTTGATATAGAGCCCTTAAATTTATAAAACACATATACATTTTTAAAAAGCATTAACCAGTTATCATAGAAGAAGCTACTTTCAGCTGCTCTCTAAATTCTGTAGTTTTAAAAGGAGATCCAGACTTTTACAAGAATTATTCAGCTATGGTACATCAGTGTTGTTAGATTATAATCTTTTTTCTAATCCTTACAATATAGAAGAAAACCCCCCCCCACACACACACACACAAAAATTCAGCCATATCTTCCAACCGGAGAAACACATAGAAGAGAGGAGAAACAACAGAAACATACTTATTTATATGATTTAGCAAAGGAAAACAGCCAAATGTGTTTTTAGTTTGTAGTAGGCGGTATTAAAGCCCCTTCCTGTGCCAGACTCTTTGTGGGAGAGGCTGAGCAATTATTGTCTGCTCCAAAGCAAAGGATTGGCTATTGGCTGCCCCTCTCCCCGTTGCCCTGGCAGTGCTGCACTGTTATTGATAAAGTTGATAAAGAAATGCTTGGGCATGCACCTGACAGATTAGACCTGAAATCCCCAGGGTGCGGAACAGCTGCAGCCAGACAGCATACACTAAGTCCCCTGACAATCAGCAGCTCACAGAAAAAGTCTGGCTCAAGTGTAGGGACTGGGAGGAATGTAATTTTCAGTCGATTTGTTTGCTTTGGTTTGTCTTGTTTGTAATACTGCTTTTAGTTGTGTTTATGGTGGATCCCAAAGCTGTCGGCTGAAAAATTAAAGGTTTTTTTCTTTAAGCTAAGGGTTGATTAGGCATAAACAAGTGTTGACTGGCATTCGAGAAACAGGCTAAAGTTCTCATCACTCTGATGAGAATTGAGAGCCTGAAGTCTAAACAAACTGAAGTTCCCATCACATCCTAGTCTATGGTGGGGACTCGCACATGCAAACAGAGGAAAGCTATCTGATTATTCTTGTAAGTACACACCTGTGCTGGATCTGTTAAAGCTTTGCTTTAAGCTCCACATTTGGTGCATTAATCTGGCTCCAATGGCTTATGTTCAGTTAAAGAACACTTTTGAAAAGTTGGAAACACTTTTGAGATCATGTGTGCATCATAAATACTATGTAAATATTTATCAACTTTAGTACCAAATTTTAATCTGCAGCACTCAAGTAAAGAGCGGTACATATTATAAGGCCATCATAAGGCAAGTATTTTATATTTAACATCCTATTAAGATTTATATCACTATGTTACATATTTGTAACAATTTAAAACAGCATTTCATATATTTAATACATTTTAGAATCCACACAGCAAGTTAAAAAAAATAGTCTGCACTGAATTGCAGCCATTTTCAGAAGTTTGTGTGTTAAATCTATTTAACTTCACAAACTTGAACCTCGACAGAGCATTGAGTAAAAATGAGTCAATTTCAATTGTTGGTGGGAATCCAATTAATCTTGACCAGTCTATATATCTGATAGGTATTTCACCTCATTCAAGGTGCCAGTTTAATGACATGGTTAGGAATAATGGGTCCCAGGCAGATCTATTAACATTTCTCGATGGCTGTAAAATTTGCACAAAATATTTGCAAATGCTTTAAATAGAAAATCTCACATTATTTTATTATTTTATTACATTTCCGTTTCTTTTTATTATGCATCTTAAAGTTAGTCTCATGAGTAACGCAAATGTGTGAACAGCTCATTTAACCCCACTGTGTTCCATAAGACGTTTAAAAGCATATTCACACAAAGCCTAGCTGACCACTCCGGACAACACAGCCAAGTTACAAAACAAACAAAAGAAAGACGGGAGATCATTTATTTGAGTTGTTTATTCCAGGCAAAAGAATTTCAAGCCACAAAATGCACATAATGAGAAAGCAATTTTAAGCTACTGTGCTCCATTTAGCAGAGTTATCCATTTATTTAGGAAGTACCTGCAGATTCACAAATCATATGGAAACCCCATTGAGATAGCTGGTGCACTTTTTTAGGATATGATTCACTATCCCACAGTCTGCTCTTAGTTTTCTCAGATTTCTTAAGCATTTAGTTGTTAGCCATTTGTTACTAGCTATTTGCTGACTTGTTTCCCCACATTTTTTTCTAGTTTGCACACCAGAGGAGGTAAATTACAACAAATAGCATACAAAATCATCCAATGATTTATTTTAATGCAAACCTCTGCTGGTTCCCAACATGGCTGATAGATACAATACACTCCTTTTGTGTTTACAATATGTGGCTGACCTGTAACTGAGCAGTGATATTCACAGCATGCCAAGTCTAAAAAAATCCACCAGCTGATCCCAAAATGTTGAGTACTAGCATAAGACGCTTGATGCTTGGTCCTCGATAGTGTTAAGGGCATGTGGGCCAAGAAGCCAGGTGAAGGTTGGGCTTATGTGGCCAAGCAATGAGGTGGTAGGTGTTGTGTGGTCTGGCAGGAGGAGCCTGGGCTGTCTGCCTGCGGGCGCTGATTGACAGATGGGTAAAATAGTGAACCCTGTCTGGAGAATCCCCGCTGTGTGATGGATGGAGGTGTGACTGAGGAGCACTGGAGCATATTTGGATGCAGGGTATTAATCTGGTTTGACAGAGGCAAAACTTGTGCCATACCAATAGTGAATTATACACAACTAGTTTTTAATCTTGTACATACATTATGTTTCATCTATGTTTATATTGCAGGGAGAACTTTATCAACAACTCACTAAATTAGACACAGATGATCTTCTTCTTTCTCTGAGCTAATACAGACCAAGAAGATTTCATCTTCCAATCCTCTTAATGTGTAAAACTGCAGCTGGAATTAGGCTGGGTAGTTAATCTACTGTAAACTGGGCTTCAGACTTGTAGTCTTGTTTGAACTATGTTTCATTAGTCTGGGGAAAACTAAGATGTTACCCGAGAAACTCAACATGACTGGCAACATGACAACATATTTCTGTCAATCATCTGAAAATTTCTTGCATCCATTCATCCAGATGTTCATTCATTAATATTCATTCAAGTCATTTCTGACATAATGATGCATGCACAAACACACACACAAAAACCTGGGTCAACCTAGAGTTACCACCTGATAAAATAGAAAAGATATCAATTTAAAACAGCACTAGAGCTGTCGTTTGGATTATGTGAGCCAACTGTGTCTCTGAGGAAAAGATAAGTGTTACACAACATTAACACAATGCCATTTTATAATAATTGTTATTTTTTAGGGTAACATGGATTCCTTTACACATTTGTGGGGTTATCTGCATCTCTTTTTGTGTGAGATTAAAAGATGCATTTCTAGGATCTTGAAAAAAAAAATATTTTGGACAAGTCCTCCAAACTAAACAACCATACAGGAAGTTTATCACTACTCTCTGATCTGACGTATAGGAGGTAATGGCAGCACAAGATGTGCCACAGATAACTATTACTGCTGAACATGACTATGCTTTTATAATATTCTGATGTATGCTAAACACGGGTTAGGTTTAAGCAGTATCTATGTGCCTGATTAGACAAAGCCACTCATCATAACAATTACACAACTGTGATCTCTCCTGATCTCGTCAGACCAAGACAGAAGGTCTCTCAGCAGGATGAGTTTCCAGCAGTTCACCTGTCTTCTGACTGGGATAGAGGCACCTTGATCAGGAAGCCCGACAGATGGGATTCCCCAGGTGCATTAGAAAGGATATGAAGCAGATGAGTCAGTATTATTAATTTACACTTAGTTCATGAGCAGTTTAATCATGTGAAAACACTGTTCCATTGCATTCCCTTACTGTAGTTATACACTGTCCTACAGAGTGCCAGCTGGAACAGGTCATACAGCGTCTGACCTGTGATCTCGATAAAGTGGCTATTTTAGCTTTCTTAGCATTTTGGGAGCCATATACAGAACAATTTCTGCAGAATCCTTGCATTTTTTTTTTTTTTTTATGGAAAAAAATCACAATTTTCCTCCTTCTTATCCTATCGGATTTATCATACTTAAAATCTAGGCCAGATCTAACTATTGGGGTTGGTGGGCTCAGTTGACCAAAATGTTTGGCCACCCAATCAAAAAGTTAAGCTAATTAAAAAGAAAAAAAAAGCAGCACAGTTTCTAACTTCTGAATTCACTCACGTAACACCCTCTTAACATACAGAGGGTGGAAGCAAACAGCTGTGTTGGAGCGTGCAGAGGTGTCCAACTATGAACTCTGAGCAGGGTAGAAAGTAAACCACACACAGGCTAGGCTGCTTGTATTAACAATGATGATAATTCATTAAATTAAATTAAATTAAATCACGCCCTCAAACATATAACCTGCTCTCATTTTAATGAGTCCATATGTGGCTCAACATGTCTTTTTTTATTCTCTGTTATGAAGTCTAAATGTCTGTGTAGTTTTGGTTGACCTTTTGTAGCTGAGTTTGTACCTGGTAAGATGTGTAGTGATCCCCCACTCTCTCTCTCTCTTTTGTGTGTGTGTGTGTGTGTGTGTGCTGCTGTTCTTTAGTCTGTGAGAAAACACACGTTAGTGTTCTTAATATTATTTTATTTAGTTTTTGTTTTTTTATGCTTTTTATTTATTTATTCATTTATTTATTTATTTTCTTTCTTAATTTTTTGTATCGGGGAAAAAAGAATCATCCCAGGTAGAGAAAATGGCAGAATCTGACGGTTTCTCTAACCTCTTTAAAATGTAAATTTACTGTGTATTTATGCATGTTATTAGTTGATTCCTGCTAAATTGTTAAATAATATTGTAAAAATTATAATGTGATTTTATCCATTTTCTTGTGAATTTTGGGATATTCTGTGGTTTACCTGTACTACAGTATTTCAAATATTTAGTAAAGGGACTTGTGACACCGAAATGAATCACTTTCAAGCAAATGATCTGTTGTAATGTGTGCTCTTTTTACCCAGACTCTACACATTCACCTCCCCAAAAGCACCCCAACCGACCAGCATGAATGAGCAGTGCAGCTACATTATTGTAGGATGTTACATTAGTCACTTGCACTCATTTTCTTCATAAGAGAACACACAGTTAAAAAAAACACACAACCACACGCACACAGACATCATATACAGTAATTAAAAGTATTAACAGACATTCAGACTAGATCAAATGGGATCTGGTGTGTATGGCAGAAGCTATCAAAAATTCTTCATTTGACCAATTTTGTATGCATCTGATAAGACGAAGCACAAAATATGATTTTACATTTTTTATTAACTGCTCTTATTAGAGAACTAGGATGGACCAGCTTATTGTTTCACTCAGCTCAGCAGTCACATGTTTCTGCCACATTTAGCTATAATATCAGCTTCAGAAATCCATTAAGAAACGTAGTTCACCGGGGCCATAGCCCATTTAATTATCAGCTACTGTACACTCCTGTTTAGAAATAAGTTGGGACACTGCGTAAAATATACATAAAAACAGAATGCAGTTAATTTGAAACTCATTAAAAATTATATCTGGTACACAGACAGCACAACAGCATTTTTATTCTTTAAAAGTTAATTTTGAATTTAGTGCCTACCAATTTAAAAAAAGTTGAAACAGAGAAAAGACTGGAAAAGTTGCATAATGCTAGAAATACACCAAATAAAAAGAGCATCCCAAAGAGGTAGAGTCTAGATAAGGTTTATTCACAGTATGGGCGAAAAGTTCAACAATTTAAGGCTGAATAGCAATTTATGGACAAGGCTAAAAACCAGAATTAAACTTCTATGGTCACTGCGCCCTAGGACAGCACTACAATAAAAAGAGCAGACCTATTTTGCAAAGGGAATCCCTGGACTGGCTCAGGATCGCTTCTGAAAAAAAGGGAAAGGAAAAAAAAAGGGTCTTGCTTGTTTCAGCAATTGCAAAACCACATTATGGACATATTACAACAGCATGGCTCTGTAGGAGCCACTGCTGTGTAAGAGTCTGAGAAATGGCTGCAATGGAAAAACAGGACAAAGGAAGCTCCAAACTGTTGAACAGCTGAAATTCTATATCCAACAACAATGGGAAAATATTTCCCTTTCAAATCTATAGCAAGCTGTCTCATCAGTTCCTAAACAATTAGGAAATTATGATTAAAAAATAGTGTCTTACTTACTTTATATGTTGGTTTGGTTGATTTCAGCAGGATGTTACAGGAAGTTACAGCTGATTCTTGTGTCCAGTGACATTAGACACTGGCTCATTTGTGTATATGGCTGGTGTCATTGTGAGCACAATCAAAAACCTTTGACCTGGAACTCACTGGATTAAGAAAACAAAATCAGATGACTGTATATCCACCACAATTAAAATTGATGAGCCCACTGTCTATATAGGTCTTGCTGAGTTTTTATTGATTTCTGCACCACTCACTCATTTCCTATATGTAATGTAAGCCACTGATTCTTCTTAGTATTCCCCTCGACATCCCCTTTAATGCCCTTCTCTGCATGAAAACATGCAAGCAACTCAATACCCAAAAGAGATATATTTATATTTTATAATATAAATATATAAATATATTATAATTTTTGGTGAAGGTCACCCCTGTTCATGAATCTATCATTAACCGTGTCATTGGATATCAATCTACATTGAAACCATATTTGCAGACTTCCAATTAGAAGGAATGTTATTTTTATTTGCATTTGCATAAAGCAGGGTTCATTTCTCTCCGATCATTGAAATGTCAAGTTAACTGACAGACACACACATATGATTATATAGCTGCTGCATAACAGGGTATATCATAATAATACTGCCACTAATAAAATTCATTTATATAGCCCTTTTAACAAGGATACAAAGTGCTTCACAGAAAGAAATTTATAACATATTAAAAATAAATTAATCCAAATTATTTTTTTTTTGGCTCAAATTGTCATCAATGTGTACAGAAGAGGTCATTAGAGAGGTACAACAGTGAGTGTCTACAGCCATCTGTAAAACACGGTGGAGGCTCTGTCATGGTTTGGGGCTGCATTTCAGCCAGTGGTGTTGGGATCTGGTCAAAATTGATGCAATTATGAGCACAGAAAAGTACCATCAGATTTTGATCCAATATGCAATACCATCTGGAGAGCGGCTTAATTTTTCAGCATGACAATAATCCCAAATACATTGCCAACACAGTAAAAGCTGGATAGAAAAACACACAATGGAACACTATCAGTCATGAAGTGGCCTCCTCAGAGCCCAGACTACAAAAAGAGAAAGACCATCCAGCATCACAAAGTGCTTTAATGTGGACTCTTTCCTTTTCAGTTAGTTCATTTTACCATTTTGAACAGGAGTGAGGAATTTCAAACCGAATTAAATGTTTTTATACCCAAATTTGAGCCGACGCACTGGACTTCTCTGAGAAGTCAGAAATTAATCAAACGTAACATTCAAGCACTAAAACTAATTTTTCTATTCAGGAATGCAAGTAAATAACTGTAATTTGGCATCTTAATCAAAAAAATAATAATGTGCTTTTTTGTAAAACAGTAAATTCAAAAATTAATGGATAACAAAAATAATTCTATTTTAGCATTAAAAATATCATTTCAATTAAAGAGCTGGTGGATTAACCATTCCAGAAACATAAAAAATGATTTTGGTAATTATCAATACCGTTAATTTAGGGCAGCTGTGGCATAAACCTTACATTGTGTGGTGGTCTAATAAACTTGTTAAACACTGTATATCAGGATATCTGCAGAGAAAATAACATAGAGTGGGTACTGTACTTGCTCCCAAAGCCATTTTTTTTTCAGGGAATTCTTTCTGACAAGACTACTAGAAAAGTTGTTCTCTGACAAAAAGAGATGGACCAAGAAGGTTCAACTTTTGGAAGAGGTGAGAGCAAGCTGATATTTAAGGCTGTTTCTGAAGAAAAACACAGGTGTCACTGATGCTGCACAGCTGTTTGTTTATATTCTCTCTCTCAGTGAGGAGCATTGAAAATAAAAGACAGTGTTTTCATCACCACCCCAGAAGGGATAGTAAGCAAGTGATATCTCACATAGACACACTCCCATCATAAGTATAAACTTAACTATGGTACAAAAAAGATTTCTGGTGCATAAATGAATACCTTCCCTACTTCACCTGTTAGACAGGCGTAACAATTGCTATCAAGCCCCAGAATCACCCTAAAAGACATGAAATTAACCAAGAACACATTGCTCATTGCTTCATCTCCACATTAAAGGCGTCTGTAGCATTCGCAGTAATTTTGTGTGATGAGTTTCTGTGCGTGATCTGAGTGCCGTCTGGATTAGTTGTGCTGTCTCTCTTTCTAGTTGTTTGTCCCTTCATCATCATCTGTTTCCTCGAACAGATCAGTGCAGATTGGGTCCAGCCTTAATCTGAGAAGTCCACATTGCTAAGGCAGCTGCTGGCTGACCAAGAGGTTGGCACTGCTGCCACCCTGTAATGACCACGACAGCTGGTATGGCACAGACTCACATCATATTTGCTGAAGACACAAGTGTGCCTCCGCCATCTCGTAGCAACGAGCATTACTGTGAGTGCCAAACTTTTAGTTATACCAGATTTGCTATAAATGCATCTGCCATTGCATTGTAAATAAATCTGAACTATATGATTATTCATAATCAAACTTAAAGTACTATTACAGTGATACAATTTATCACTTCCTCACTCTCAACTTTTTCAACATCATTTTTTCCTTTTTTTTTGCTTTTCATACAGATCATTTTCTCTCTTCATCTTCTCTAGCACAGATTCACACAGAGTGTGCTGCAGCAGATGCTCACAGGGCTAAAATCTGGATGGATTACAGGGTCTAACAGATGCTTCCACTGTTTCCACTAGCTACCCCAAATCAAGCAGAACGCAAATATGCATATGTACACATTCTGGCCAGTATTTATGTTACTAGGGAGTAGTCACTTGAAAGCTGCGAATAGTGAAAATGTTTTTGGTAATAATGCAATAATCAAGCCAAGTTTTACATAGAAATTATAAAGTACTCATAAAATTTCTTTAGCATCTTTTTGAAGAAACTTTCACTTCTCCTTTTTTTAGTGAAGCTTAAAGTCTCTTGCAGTGGAAGCTGCTGAATGTGGTGAAAATACAATTGCAAAACTCGGGGCTGATCTTAATACTTTCATCTCGAGCCCCCTTCACCCAGCTTTCTGACAGCTTGGTCCAACTAAACAATTTGTGAGAATCCTCTGTAATTCTCTGCTCTTTCCCCCCTTTCAACTTTATTTTCTTTTTTCTGTCTCTGACAAAGAGTCACACTAAAGTTTCTACACACCAAACCCATTTGTCTGGCCTCTCCTGAAGCTCCTCTAAACTCTTCATGATACTTATGGAGGATACACATTTACAAAATGGCCATTTAGTATAACACACTAATCAGAAACACAGAATAGCTATTGCACATCCATGCATAATTTAAAGATCTGAGGACATAGAAAATGGCTGAGCATAAAAAAACACCCACATCACAACAGAATATCTTATTATACAATGTTTATGTCCTCGTTACAACTCACTGACAGACCCACTAAAACAGCAGTTAACAGCTTCTGTTCTCTCAAGGGTATGCAAATCTCTGACTGAGACTGACTTATTCAATCTGCGATGTACAATAACAATACATAGGAGGCATGATGGCAGAGCCTGAATTGATTGCTTCTGTATGATGGAAAAACACTGTGCTTTTTGTGTGCAGTGGTGTGAAAATATTTTGTCTTTAGTGTGGGGGATATAATGGTTCTGGGATATCTTGTAAAGG
>VUQI01012261.1:16032-34572 GCA_015106735.1 Paratilapia polleni
CTGGCAACCCCCCCCCCCCAAAAAAAACAAAACAAAAAAACAAAACAACGCTCACTTGTATTTTTGGAAAAAGTTGGGTGGCTCGAATAGTTTGGACCATTCCGCTTTGCCCTGAAGAATCTCATCCGTGACGCTGAGACCTGTTCACGACAACGAAAACGGGTTTGATGATTCAGCACTCAGGTACACCGAGTGCAGTGCAAATTGGAAACATTGATAAAATTACTTCATGGTTCTACAGTGCTGATTCACTCTTTACCGTATTTGAACTCCTCGCTCATGATGGTGCGTGTAGATGTTGAGACGTTGTATGTGGAGTTCTGCTGGGGATAGGCGGGTGTGATGATGGGCATCAGGTGGTATCTGTCAGCTGGGTTCACCTAAAATTTTGAATAAATAAATAAAATAAACACACAGCACAGGGGACTGAGATTGGTTTCGCTGCAGATGAGGGAGCTGTTGCATCAGCACCCTCCACCCACCAAGCTCAATGAGAATCAATTTCACAAACCCACACACTAAGGCGACAGCATAAACCCAAAGGTATACACAGCCCACCCACACATATGGTACATCCCAATTCAGTCTGCTTGCCTTACATTTCCCTCATTTGCATTTTTTCCCCTCAGGCAAGGTGAGGATGGAGGAATTAAAGAAACAATTTCTGAAAGAGAGGCATGTGTCCCCCTCCTTATCTGTGGGCTGTAAGTAATCGTTCACATCTTCTTCTAAATGAGAGTTATTCATATTTGCCAGCATGACAAATACTTTAAATATTACATGTGCACAATGAGCCTCAACATCAGCTGCATGATAAGCATCACTGAATCTGGATTTAGCCTGCCAGGAAAGCAGGGTTACATTTTGAAGTATACTGCATTTGCTTGCTTTTTACACTGGGTACTGGCTTTTCTGTATTAAAAAATAATAATAAAAGAGGGGAGAGGGCGTATGGGAGAATGCCAACTTACCACCAGGAAATTACTTGTTTCTGCTTTTAAGAGTCCAGACTGATAAATGTCTCAGAGTAACAAAGATGTGGCATTAATAAAACTGTATCTAAACTGTACTTTCAGCCCACAGCTCAGCAGTCGCTAAATGACTGAATGGAAAGGACACCAATAGGCAATTGAAAAGTGTTTATTGCTGAAGGGACAACAAACATGACACAGCAGTTACAAAGAGCTTGAGTGTTTTCAGTGAAGGCAAAAAGCACTTACTTTGACTTAAGTAGATTTGTAAGCAAAAGTATAAGCAAACATATGAAAGACTTGGAAAAAGGAAAAGCTGATAGCTGCTGCTCCAACTGTAAGAGAACAGGAACCCTACTCTGCAGCACCCCCTGGTGTGTGGATGCTTTTACATTGAAAAACAACCAGCATTTTATCACATACAAATATGCAAGATTAGGAGTCCAAGTGCTACTGTTCATTTAAAAACTTGTTCACCACCAAAAAATGATTTACCATCACAGGAATGAGATAAATGTTTAGATGAAATGCTTCGTTCAACCCCAAGAAGGTTTGCTCAAATGTTCTTTATTTTTATACAGATCAAGTCATTTATTAATAGCTTGAGTGTCTTCTTCAGTTTTAAGTCATTCCCCATGGCTCTGTGAGGTTTACATGAGCAGCCAGAACGCAGTTGCATTTGGAAAGGAGTCTCAATATGTCCTGAAATGTTTTGTACAAACACTATTGCCTCACTCAGCCCTATCACATAGGGTAGAGTTGTCCCTACCCTATGTGATAGGGCCCTAGAAACAGAGTGTGCAATAAATGGACACCCAGATCAAAAGATCTGCTGCTCTGTTCAGTTGCTAATGTATTTTATATTGTAGGGATGTGTCTATCTGATGTGGGAAGTCTTCCTTGCTCCAAGCTGCTCTGGGAGGCCTCCTCCGAGCAGATTTAAGAGCACTGGAGCTCATGAGTGGGGGCCCAATCAATGTCGTGGTCACACGAGGACATAGGGATGAGGAGACATGAAATAAGAGATGTAAAATGTACCTACACTCTAGCTGTCGAGCCGAATTAGAAACAAAAAGCAAACAAACAAAACCAAAAACATACACACCAACAAACTTATCACATCTCCATCCAGACAGTTTTACCGGTGTCTACACAGCAATACACGTGCAAAACAAAGAGCATAACAACACCATGAGGCAGTAAAAATACTGATGTATACTCACTCTGGGGTCCCACACAGGTAAATTTAAATTACTGTCCTCAGGCTGTTTCAAAAGCACAGGATTCGGCCACTCCCTGTAAGGGGAAGGTAATGTGGTAAATAACTTGATTTGGGCTGTGAAATGCTGCCACAAAGTGGAAGTGGACGAGAAGAAAGTTGCAGTCTCACCATTTAGAGAAAACCAAGAAGAACTTATGGACAAGTGTGGCAGCCACAGCGTTGGGGTAGAGCTGGCAGGTCCTGGCTACCAACATGGCCCATGACACTCCACCCAGAAAGCCCAGCATGTTGGAGTAGATCCCTCGACCTGCAGCCACAGGAAACGTTACATGTTATTGAAAAGACAAACACGGGGTCTGTTTGTCAAGTGTACACTGAAATCAGAGATAGAGAGAGAAAAAAAAAAAAAGGAGGACTGTTTTTGATGGTAAACACCAATGTCCACATATACAGGACACACATCCTGTATGTAACTAAATGCAATTAACGCAAACAATGACAAACACAAACAAGATTTAAGAGCATTTACGTTTTGCCCAGAGTTTGATGGCTCTCAGTGTCAGCCTGAAGTTCTCTTTGTTTGGGACCAGGTACAAAATTTCATCAGTTACTCGACAGCCTGTAATAAGAAAACAAAGGCCAAACTGTTACAATTGTGGAAATCCCCACTAAGAAAAAGATTTGTATTTAGAAGAAAAACTCTGGTTGTTTGTCAGTTTGGAAATGGCACCAGATACATCTTTAAGCCTCAGGTCAGCAGTGACCACTGAACGCACCGTTAAGGCTGCGGATACATCGAATGTCCAAGTTTCTCAAGATGGAGTCTCCCCGCAGGTCCAGGTTGTCTGGAATGGACTGTAAAGCCAGTCTGGCAAAAAGCAGGTCAATCTGCTCACACAAAAAATATAGAGATGATGTGTCTGCATCAGGCAGCATGGCATGAAGTAATCTGTAGAATCACAGCTCTAAGAAATGCCTAAATCAGCAAGCATGTTATCAACAACATCTTCTATAGGGTAATCATGTTATCTTAAGTTGTGTGCATGCACTGATATAATCATGCCCATCACTTTGATTATAATGCAACTCACCTCAATTCCATCAAATTTGAATTTTATCACTGGTACAAAAGCGTCCTCGACAGCCTTGAGGGGGGAGAACACACAAAAGACATCATCAGCAACAAATCAAGAACATGCGAGGACGCATGCAGATAAATTTGGTGCCATCCAACAACACTTACCCTGAGATCTTTAATCTCTTCGTGCTGTTTCAATTTCTCAAAGAAAGACTGGAAAAAGTCACTTCTTTCTACATGCCGTGGAGCCACACATAAGGCATCAATATCAGCTCCTGTAAGAAGGAGTTATTTTGATCAGTGTCACCTGGATCCATCAGCAGGTTAAACAGCTGATTACTCAAATTAAATTAAAAAAGTTATTTCAGTCAAGATTTATGGTGATAAAACATTCTGGATTAGAGCTAAACCAGGTATGTATACAACCAGAGAAGTTCTGCAACTCATGAGTACAACACTGTTGGGGCCAGAGCGCCGTTGAGTGCTGACTGGCATTGTAACGTCTTAGAACCAACAGGTAACTGCTGTTCTACATTAGTAACATAAGAATAATCTGTTTAAATGTCAAGTTGGCTAGTCACGCACATCCCTAATCGGAACTGTTGTTCTGTACAGTGATGACCTCTGGTGACCCCTGTGAAACAGCTGTTAAGAGGTTTAAATAATGGTCATCTTAGAATTAGTTTCCAGTATGTCATGCAATTATTTTCAAAGACATATTTACCGTTTCTTCCATAGGTATGTTAACAACATTAAGCAAAAAATCTTGGACTGGTCACGAGGTGGGGATAAATACACCCACTAAATAAATTGGCCAAATCTACCACAGTGTGTAGAATGCACTCTACCTGCCAAACCTATTAGCTGCAATTAATTATAAATAAACACACAGCATATGAAATCATCTAAACCTTGTTATTTTATACTAAAATAAAATAAAACAGCCTAAGCTGCTAAGTGCGTATCTGCTCATATTTTATGATTTACCTAAACACAAGTATATCAACTGGTTATCTGAGCACAACAACTGAGAAATAAAAGGCTACAGGCCTCATGTCTCGACCTATAATAACAATTCCACTGTGATATAATGAGGCAGCCTCATATTCAGCTCTGTCTGGGTGGATGTTTGGTGACACGAAACTATTACAGGACTAAATGTATTGAAATATGCCAATTCATGGACAGGAAGAAAAATTTCTTAGCAATATTGTATCAATCCAGGGATACCAAATATCAACAATTTATTATATAAATTACAAATGCAAACTGAATTTTAGTCCTAGAATAATAAAATCAATTGCTTTTTCAGTCCACCGGATGGTGCTGCTGAGATTTTCAAGTGAAGTCAGCAGAGGTGACGGTCAGCGTGCGGGAGGAAGTTGGTAAAACAAAGAAGGGACATCAGACAAGGAAATCAGAAAAGTGCTGTCCATGTTTAAATCAAACATAGGGACTTCTTTAGGATTTTTTTTTTTTTTTAAAAACAAGAATGGGGCAAAAGAGATGGATATGACACATGGGATTTGCAAGGAGGGGCGTACAAAAGTAAAATACTCTGAGAATACTTTGAACATGAGGGTTCATCTCACGCACCACCATGCTGAGATAATGTTAGACGAGGATAGCAAAGCTAACATGAGATCAGCTCAAAAAAAACCCCCAAAAAAAACAAAAAAACAAAAACAACCAACACTGGACACACTTAGGTGGACAAAGCTACTTCTCAATTCAGAGCAAGCTAAGAAAATATCACAATCCATCACCTACTTTATGTGCAAAGACCTCCGTCAATACAACCTTGTGGAAAAAGAGGGCTTTTATTATGTGCTCAGGACACTGGAACCCAGGTACGCCGTACCCAGGCTCTACAGAGAAGTGAGGTGTAAAGTTGAGGAAGTCTGAGTATAGCAGAAAGGGCCGCATTAACTTGTGAAAGATTCATATGTGACTGTAACAGCTCATTATCGTACAGAAGACTGGCAACTGCTGTCTCACAATACCTGTAACAGTCCAGTAGTCCATGCATGTTTGCATTCATTTAAGTTGGACTAGACTGTTATACAAACAGTTCAGTTTGTCGGGAACATGTAACATTTATGGTTTTAATGACAGTGTTAGTCCGTCTGCCTGACATTCTCATTTTGCACCAATAAAAAAACAGAACAGACAGAACTTTGTCTTATCAGATAAAAGTAATGTTGATAAAGTTTACCCTTGGGGACATAGTTTGCAGTTGAATAAAGGTTTATAAATCGTCATGTTATTGCAATACTCAGCATATTGTAAAATGTTTAAAAACACAACAATATCATATTGTGAGTTAAGTATCAAGATAATATAAAAATCATGTGGCCTCTGGTGGTTCTCACCTCTAAAAGGTGGAACATCCTAACACAGAAAATTAAGCCTTCAGTTTTTAGATATTTGTTGTTCAGCTCTGATACATTAAATGCAGCAAAGTTTACATGCTTACCAGTTAACTGTCAGTCATATCAATAATTTAAGCTTTTGAACCAGAAAGTTGATGAAAACAAAGTATAAAGTCCTTTCTATTAAACTTGTGTTTTTAAATAAATATATTTCATATTTTCGTGCTTGTTTGCTGTTTAAAACAATGGCACACTAACACTAATGCCTTCAGGCCACAGTCAGCCAGTGTTTACCCAGTGTTTTGACACCAAAACCAGCCTTTTCAAAAACATTCAATAGCAGTGGAACACGACAATGCCAGCCTTGTGCTTCAGTGTAGTCAGGGAGAGCTGAGCTTTTCAAAAACAACGATGCACGCCTGCTTATACAGGGTTCACTGATGGGTGGGCAGTAATGTTCTGTCACCTCTCTTTTCAGTGCCGACAGAGCCAACAATCATTCATACAATACAGGTTTCATGTTGTCAGACAACTTCCTAAGATGTTAAAATATTAGAGTAAGACATACACATACCTTTTGTGTGCACTCCGAGTCGGTATGAACCAAATGTAAATATCTTGCCCCCAACACAGCTAATAGCTGATGGTGGAAGGTTCTGTAGAGCAGAGGAAGGAAACAGTGAAGTCAGTATGACTTTTAGCCTCCTAAACACACAACAGAAGAAAGCATCCGAGTCTCTGATTAGATAGTCACAACTGAACACTTCATAAAACATTAGGGCCCAATCACCATCTAAACCCTTAGATGGGGAATATACTTGGATGTGGACACAGAAGGCTGCAGACACCACAGACAATAAGCAATTCCTGTTATACTTGTTTGAAGTCCGTCCAAAGGGTGCGTAAGTAGTTACTGTATTGTAGTGTAGTGTCTTTGTGCGGTCCATAGCAAGCACATGGACCTGCAGGTCTGCTGCTGTTGGACGCAAGCATACTTGCAGACTGGAAAATGTACACCGGTGTAAGGCCTTAGCAATAAACCGTCACAGATAGAAAGTGACTGATTGTGAGAGTCTGCAAGTGCTCAAAACGGTATAGTATGGAATAGAACAGCGCCGTCTAACATAAGATGCGAAGTCATGTTTGTCACTAGTGAGGGACAGGGATTTTTTAACCTCTTATTACTATTTTCATACAAGAACAGTTTAAACATCTTTAGGCAACTTGCCTTGCAGAGTGGAGGAGAGGTAGCTTTAAAATTTATTTACTCTTTTTTTGGGGTCAAAACAGCTACATTAAGCAAAACTTTAAAGAAATTGTTGAGTTAGTTGGTCCACTTGCTTTTTGTTGACCTTTTTGGGGCCTTGGGGCTTTCCCCTGTTAATCCCAAATTTAATGCCATGCTGCTATAAAGAGTGGAAAATTCTAAAGTCTGCAGAAATGCAAAGAAAGGATTGGATAGTGGGACGACCCTGTTCTTAACACGACTGCGTCACAATGTCTGAGTGTGGAAACTGGGATCGGGCCTAGAAATCATTTAGCACCAGAGTAGAACCTACCTTTAACTCGCTGATCTCTGCGATCCATTCTTTAACAAAATTATTCAGCTTCCCAAGAACTGCAAGTCTGAAAAGAAATACAGCTTTTAGCTGGACCTTCTTTCACAACCTGACTCTTCCACTAATCACGTAGTGAGAGTGATGGTGATTTTCACAAGGTCAGCTGCCGTAAGAATGATGCATGTCCAGGTACATTGAGCTTCTTTCGACAGGCCCTTTGTCACAAGGGGTTGTCACAGCAAGTAGCTCTGCATATTTGATTTGGCAGAGTTTTACGGCAGGTGCCCTTTCTGACGCAACCCCAAAAAGGGGATTTGTCTCTCGGACTGCAATCGAACCAGCGACCTTTCGCTTGCCAAGCGAATGCATTAACATCATGCACAGGTAAATTAATTTAGTCAAACATACACAACAAATAAAATGCAGTACAAGACAACAAATGGCCACCCTAGAGAGAGACTTAGTTTAATGTTTAAAGATAGTTCTTCTGAAGTCAAGATAGTCAAAAGCTCTATTATAGGATTTAGTAAAAGAAGAACATGCTGTTCCTCACCTATGGTTCAGCTCCTCTTCATCTTCAAACACTCCAAAAGGTTTCATAGCATCGCAGAGCCTCTTGGTGTAGTGGTGGTCTATTTCTCGTGGGGGCGCGAGGCTAATGGCAGAGGTGATACCGTAGTGTTTCGGAGGCTGCTGCCCACTAGGCATGGTGCTGCAAGAGACACGGTGCAACACATCAAACAACAGATACTGCACACCGCCACTTACCAGATTTTTTAAAACATTAAGGTTTCAGACCGTATAGTAAAAAACGGACAAGACATGAACAATTTCCCAATTCGTTAACAGCAAGACTTTAATAAGCCCTAGACAAGATTTATAGTTAGCTTGTTCTAGTACTACCGCGAACACTACACCGTGTAAACACTCCACAGACAGCAATGTGTTTAACTTACAGTGCTCAGAAAAACGCGCTTTAGAATCAATAGTCGTGTACAATGTCAATGTTGGAAAGTGAGTTCCCCAAAAAAAGCACAAAGGTTTTTGAAAAATGTGCCACTGTTCAACCTCAGCGTGAAGCGTGCGAGTGTTAGCATAAATGCTACAAACAGGCTAGGAAAGCTAACCAATTGGCTAATTTAGCAATCTAGCAAACGTTAGCCGGGCTGCTACGGAAGAATTGCTTTAAGTAACGACTCGCCAGAAAGACTTTTCCAAAGTTGACACGTTTCCAAACAAAACCAACAAGAGGAAGCTGTTCAGGCATTTACTCTACAGTTCCCCTACAGCGACCCAGCGAGATAGCCGCAAACGCAGGCTGCAGGCCTTGTTGTGACAGTTGGCTAACGTTAGCCTTTAGCCTATTCTTCAGGACTGTCTTAAACGCGAGCAAAAATGCTCATGAGTAAAAGATGATTCACATGCATGACTTACCTTGACATTTCTTTCATGACACTCTAAAAAGCTTGCCCTATTTTTCTGCTGTAAACCTGTAAAAAAAAAAAAAAAAAAACACTAAGAAAGTCAGCAAGTGGAAATGATAACAGCCTCGACCTGATTACAACAATGGTCACTTTCCAGAGAGCAGTTCAAAGCTTCCCACTGAACCGGAATCACTTCTTATGAGTTAACGGATCAGTTCGTATCCCTGAAAGAATATTCATATCTAATTAATCCGCAAAACGCGCAAGCTTTTTGGGATTCTAGCAGCTAAACACGCGTCCAATTGTTATAGGGAGTTTTTAAAACCCCAAATTACAAATGTAACCGTGTTTGCTGAGACAACGTCTGCGTGCAGCACGCTGAGCAGGAGGCACCGCCTCACTGAGGCCACGAATCACGTGACCGCCGAGGCCTGGCCCGGGTCTGAGAGAGAGCCCAGCAAACTACAACACAGCGCAACTAGCACGAAAACGCTAGTCTCACCGGTTAAGCGAGGTGGGTTCCAAGGACTAAAATACGAACTATAATCAGTGCTCAAGTAAGTGATAAGCTTGAAAACGACTTAGTAAAAAAAACTAAAGTTTAATACGTCGATTAGAAGGCACGTAACTCGAGTGTATACAGGCTATAACTTTATTAGCCTGTGATAGCTAAAAAAAAATACATGGCAAACCTTTTTGAGAATCAGTTAAATGTTCAGCTCTGCATTAAAGCTGACCATTTAAACATAATGTTCATAAAATTAAAAGTCATATTTAAAATATGACTTCAGTTGTAACTAATAGACACACTGTGATGTTGTGTATAATGTAAACAATTACTGCTGTATGCAAAATAAATACTGGCATGTCTTAAAAGTATAACTGCTGTCAGTGTTATTTACTCTTGTGTCCACGAGGGGGAACCGTCTCACAGAAAAATGGATGACTAGCAAATGCAACAAAATACACCTTTAGTTACAGCAACCATAATAAATGTGTGGGGTTTTTTTTTGTGGCACTTTAAAGTCTGACTTTTGCCGTGTAAGCTTATTTTTTCACATGTATTTTTGTAAACAATTTGCACCTCATATAGAAAAGGCCTTTTACTGCTGTTATTCTTAATCATGTTGTTGATTAAAGTGGCAGAAATGCCTTAAAAATGAAAGCATCTACAGCCAGTATATGGATTTGAAAAGAAGCAATGAAAACGAGCTTGATGTATGCACTCTCAGCTTTTATTGAATTGGGCTAATAAAAGACAATGCATTAACCATTGTCATGGTGCCATAGCAATTTTTAAATAGTCTCTGCATTTTCACAAGCTCTTTTCTGGACAAAAATAATTTGTTATTGTACAAAAACTTATGGTCCACATGACTCTATGTGCTTACAAGTCTTTGTTCACAGTCTAAGAGGAACAGCTGCTGCTGTATGAACTATTTTCTGAAATTTCATTTCAGTAACGATACCTTGTTATGTTTATGATGATTTGCAGGATCCCTGACACATTTCTGTTGCTTGTAAAGCTGTGATTTTAGGTTGGCCCACTAGGAGGTGGCATTTTTGCCTACTAAATATCTTTGAACAGCCTCTTAGTGTCTTTGTTCGTGTCCCAGTGTGCACTCAAATTTCAGATGTAGTTGCTCACTGAAAAGTCATAATTCCTCAGTAAAGGGGGTTTTAGTCACAGAGAGATTGTAATAAAAGGAAAAAAAACAACCAAACAAACTGCACTTTCAACACAGGTATTATGAATCTTGTTCAACATATCTTGGCAACAAAATTGCCTGAAAACACTTGAAGTTTGCTCTGCAGGATCTTCAGCTCGTTGTATCATTTGTTTGGGAGGGCCTGCTCACAGCCTACAGAGTGTGTGGATGATGTAGAGCTTTTGTGAACAACAGTTTCAATCTTATAAATTGTTTTGACCTCATTACGAAGGTCAAATGATTATCAGTTGCTTACATTCCCTGTCTAAACTATCAGCACGTGTTTGTACGGCAGATGTGATGCCACACATTATAAGTTTCTCTTTCACTTCACTTTTCTTTGTGGAGCATGTTGTTGTGACTTTATGTATGCTTGACTGAAATGACTGAAAAGTGTAATTTAAGTATGAATGTATGAATGAGAGCAGGGGCGATTGTAGGATTAAACCTTTAGGGGGGCTCAGCCTCCAATCATAATGTCATGCATGCAGTACCTTGTGATTAATATTAATGGAATATGCTGCTTGCAAACACATTCAGTCCTTTTCATCTTTGCAAACCTCAGTTCAGTTAGGTACACATTCCAGTGTTACCTTCAAAAGCAACCTAATTATTTGGATGACCTATTGTAGTGTCTAAGAATAATTCAGAATGAATAATCACAGATTTCAATATAATACACTGGTTTTAGGGTGGACCCTTTAGTTATCAAACCTGAGGCAAAGGCTGTCATGTTGACCAGAATTCTCCAGAGTAAGTTAAAGAACAATTTGTAGCAAAGCGGGTAAGAGGAGAAACATGTACAACATTGTTTTGGTCTCTTAACCACATAGAAGCAGCCCACCAAATCATCAAGCACTTAAAGTAGCAATATCTAGTACAGACATTGGAAAATCAGACTGCCACTCCATACACCTGGACAAGAAGCACTGGTAAGAGAGCTGCTTTTACATTAAAGTTTTTGAATTCATCCAAACCCTCGCTTTACTGTGCGGACTCAAGACAGGGCATCATGTACCCCAATTCCATGAGTGGAGAATAGATTTGTAGTCTGTCACTTCGATGTAGTGGCAGCCATCCTGTTAAGTCATGTCCACAGTGATATGAATCCTGTTAAATGCTGCCATTCATATCAATGAGTATGTTCTATTTAGAATGTCCACTGACGTTTTTTAAGTGTCCTACTGGAAAGCACACAAACGTATGAAATACATGTAAAATTGTTTTGTGATTTTTCTTTTTTTTTTCTTTTGGCTAAATGGTTATTGTTTTTCCACCTAACTCCACTATCTGCCCATTTGCTCACCTGTTTCTTCCTGCTCTTGTACAACTTCTCTGTCCTCTCTCCATCCTCCTCGCTCCTTCTTTGCACTGACAGTCACACACAAACATGTTGTGTTCAACTAGAAAATATCATAAAAATAGTATAGTCTAGTAATAGTAATAGTCTAAGTTATTATAAGCACAGGTTGAGGATCCACATTTGAAAACAGTATAACACACTGTTTAGTTAGATGAGATCATCAATGAATGTGGGCAAAACAAAAGCTACCTTTGCATTATAACTTTTTTGGTTGACTTTGATTTCATCTCCATTGTTTCCTGTTTCCTTTTGCTCTCTCTCTCTCTCTTTGCTGTCTTCATCAGGTCCTCAGCTGGCAACTGGCTTAATGCCAGCAGATTAATGGCTCAGAAAGCTAAAATTAGCTAACAATCTCTAGTGATCTACAAATATACATAAGCAGACACTTTTTAAGTCACAGCAATGACCCTGTGTTATCAGAGCTATTTGCACTTTTGCTTGCTAACGTTTCAGGTAAAATGTGTTTTAAATCTGCACCACTGATTTGTGTCATGAAATGACCTCTTTGTCTTCTTTCTGCTGCAGCAGCACAAGTCTGATTTATTAATGACAAACCCTGCTGCTGAAGCATGCAATGCCTCTGTGTGAATGCACTGTAACGTCAAACCTGTATTATTATTGTAACCTGTACTGTCTCCAAAAGACAAACTGGCAAAATATAACATTAGAAGATGTCAGAAAGTAATACTAAAATACATTATTCTTACTACTACTATTACTATAGTTATTTTTAGGGGTGCCTAGGTGAAATTTAGGGGTGCTTTAGCACCCCCAAAAAAGAGTCTAAACTCACCAATGAAGAAGAGGCAGCCTAAAGCAGATATGTTTTTGTTTTAAGTGGTTCATGTATTCTTTGCCCATGACCAGATATCTCATCAAAACTTTAATGTTCAATCAAAGGGGTACAGTGATTAATGAAAGTGTGTAACCCTTTGGAATTCTTTATATTTGTGAATTCTGTAATTAAACAAATTACACAAAAATGTTAGTCACTGTCATTCATTTATTGAGCAATGTGATCCAATATTATATATCTTTAAGGAGCAGGAGTATGTGAACTTTTGCTTTCAGTATCTGGTGTGACCCTTTCTAGTAATTCTTGATCAGTCCTGAGGAAGTTTAGCTCATCAGAAGAGCTTCAGCTCAATCACTGTAAAAAGAAAGTACACCCCTTGTCAAATCTAAGGTCTTAAAATTAGGTAAATACAAATGCCAGATGACCAACAACACAGCTGATATTTATTTAACAGAAACTAAGTAAAAATGCAGAAGCAGTGTGTGAAAAACGTATTCTAACTAACATGATTCAGCAGCTTGTAGGAGCACCTTTAGGAGCAATAACTTGAAGTAATCATTTTCTGTATGACTTTATCAGTCTCTCACATTGTTGTGGAGGAATTTTGGCCCACTCTTCTTTACAACGTTGCTTCAGTTCATTGA
Source organism: Paratilapia polleni (assembly GCA_015106735.1). Classification (NCBI taxonomy): domain Eukaryota; kingdom Metazoa; phylum Chordata; class Actinopteri; order Cichliformes; family Cichlidae; genus Paratilapia; species Paratilapia polleni. The sequence continues at coordinate 29,171 of VUQI01012261.1, forward strand.
TGTTTGCAGGCATTTGTTTATGCACAGCTCTGCTAAAGTCCAGCCACAGCATTTTAGTCAGGTTGAAGTCTGGATTTTGACTGGGCCGTTGCAACACCTTGATTATTTTCTTTTTCAGCCATTCTGTTGTAGATGTGTTGGTGCGCTTGGGATCATTGCCCTGCTGCAAGACCCACTTTGGTTTTTCACCAAACGTGGTGCTGTGCATTATGGCCAAACATCTCCACTTTGGTCTCTTCTGTCCAAAGCACCTTGTTCCAGAAGTCTTGTGCTTTGTTCAGATGCAACGTTGCAAACTTAAACTGTGCTGCCATGTTCTTTTCAGAGAGAAGAGGCTTTCTCCTGGCAACTCTTCCAAACAAGCCATACTTGTTCAGTGTTTTTCTAATTGTACTGTCATGAACGTTAACATTTAACATGCTAATTGAGGCCTGTAGAGTCTGAGATGTCGCCCATGGTTTTTTTGCAATTTCTCTGAGCATTGTGCAGTTTGACCTTGGAGGGAATTTGCTGGGACATCCCCTCCCGGGAAGATTGGCAGCTGTCTTGAATGTTTTCGGCTTTTGAATAATCTGGACTTCAGATTGCTTGGAAATGGCCTTATAACCCTTCCCAGAATGATGGGCAGCAACAATTGCTTCTCTAAGATCATTCCTGATGTCTTTCCTCCTTGGCATTGTGTTAACACACACCTGAATGCTCCAGACCAGAAAAAAGCCAAAACCTCTGCTTTTATTGAGGTGCTCACACTTACTGATGATCAGTTAATCAGGTGCATTTTATTATCAGCACCTGGCTGCTACTTACCCTCTCATTTCCTATGGAAGCAGTAAAGGTGTATTTAGTTTTTCACACTCTGCATTTTGGCTTAGTTTTTGTTAAATAAATAATGACACAGTTTTAATATGTCATGTTTTGTGAGGTTGTATTTACCTTATTTTAAGACCTGCTAAAGACCAGATTGTTTTTATTACAGTATGTTGTGATATGTAAAAACCTTAGAATTTAAAGAGGGTGTACTTTCTTATTACAGTGACTGTAGCATTTTAACCTTGTCCCTTGCATACAGAAATTTCTCTGTATCGTCTGAATTTATAGCCATTCATAAATTGTTGAACTATGCCCAAACTGCCTTTCAGAGAGTGGTGAGTGCCTCCCCTCTTTACCTCTGAAAGAATCCACTTCTTGAATATTTTCACTTACGTTTTCCAGTCTTTTGTTGCCCCTGTTCAAAATGAGCATATGTCACTTTTGTTGACTTTTATACTATCTTTAATTAAATATAAGCTCTAAATATTTTACATTTTACACAAACTTTTGGAAACACCACTGTAAAGGTAGGCTAGGTAAAAAAAAAACGATTCCCTTCATGGTTTTATCCATGTTCCATTTGGTCTTCAGGACACCATTATGTTACTTATGTTACTTATTAAACAACTCATTATGGAACAACCTTTCACCTGGCTAAGCAATGGAGCTCATCTCTGATTGGCTTACGTCCACTTCTGCATTTTGGACTTTCTGTGTCCTCGTGTTTAAAACAGTCACAGCAGCAGACAGAGAGGTCAGTCCCAGAGGTTTCATATGACAGCACAAATCACTGTTTAAAAAATGAGCAACAGTTCTCTTCAGGTGAATGTGGAAAACTGGATTGAAGCAAACCAGAATGCATTCCTGCCGCCAGTGTGCAACAAACTCATGTAAGTAACACATTTACTCTGATATTAGCTGCATACTTGCCGTTTATTGTTTGCAAAAGCAAATTGTTTTTTATATCATTGCGCAATCTATAATTTATGTGACAGTCTGACAGTTTGAAAATTTGATGATTTAGTGCACAGACAAATGAACTGCAAGGACATGCCCTGACATGATTTTTAATTCCTCTTTTTCTCAGGCACTTCTCCCAGTTGCTTGTCATGTTTGTCGGAGGCCCTAACACCAGGAAGGATTATCATATAGAGGAAGGGGAGGAGGTGAGAGAAAAGTAGTGCTCTCTTCTGTCCTAATGCCATAAACACATGCACTAAATGAAACCAGAAGAATCTACACTTTACTACAAAAGATTATACACAGGCTTCAGTTTTTGATTAACTCAGTTTCCTACATGACTGCCCTATTTCTCCCTTTTTAGGGCAAATTCCACCAAAGTGTTGCAATGCTTGGTCACATTTTTTTAGGCTAGCTGCTTCTACTGCTTTTCCTGGGTACTGTGTCAAAGTATAGAGGATGTTAGCTGACAACCACGTTCAAGATTAAACACGCACTGTTACTCAACAATGATACTTGGATAACCTTTCTAGCATTTCTGCATTGTCCAAAAATGCAGATCAAACTGTATATTGTGACCAGTTACACATAATTCTGTTGTGAAAGCTGCATGCTTTGGCAGAAGTTAAAGTTCAATGGGGAGGTGTTAATTTAAGTTGGTTCGCCTTAATATAAAAAGAATTACTGTTGGAGGCGAAGCTTTTGTAACATGCAACGCCTGGAGTTTAGGTGTTCAAAAAAAACAAAACCCAAAAAAAAAACAAAAAAACTGCATATATACCCATGAAGTCCAGCATGATGATCATCACATTTTAAACTTTGTGATCCAATTAGAGCCTGATGTCTTCAACTAATGGATATCCACAGACACCAGCAGGTTATATTATGCTGGTCTTCACTTCACCTTCAGCTGCAGCTCAATATGGGGTCTCTAGGGCTTTAGTCTGGAGGAAAGTGAGTCTGTCAGATTAAGATCAACAGATATGAAGGCTCAGCCGTGCTACCCTACTACATCTGATTGGCTGTCTCACATATGGTGCTCTATTCAAGCTGCTTTAGTCTGCCCAGAGTTGCTTCACATCTGCAAGCCCCTTTGCCACCCACCTCTTTCCGATCTGCTCCTTCCATGCTGTATCTGATTTAAACAGGGTCATATCTTTTTTGTCACGGAAGTCTGTTTTGTGGTATTGCTGCTGGTCTCCCCGCCACTGGCTTTCCACATTTGCACATGGAAGGGTGGTGTGGTCCCAGAACAGAGCCATGCCACTAAATAGAAATTGCTGCAGATAGAAATACTTTTGACTGAAGTGGTCCTGACTGTGAAAAGACTCACAGCTACCACCCAAGAAATATGTAGACGCTACGTGTCAACTACTTTTGAACCCTTCCAGTTTGGACACTGTTATATCTCCCTCTTGGTTTTTCATTATTGATGTGTATTCTTCTTCCTGCTGCCTACATTACAATGAGACTTGACCAGTTGGTCTGAGATTTGGGTGTTTTATACTAGTGGCTAAAAACTTTCTACACCTTTTTCAAGTACAGTATTGATGAAAAGTATTTAACCCACTGCTATTCTTCTTTTGACTTTGTCTCCCTGTATTAAGTAGTTATTCTACCAGCTGAAGGGGGACATGTGTCTGAAGGTGATTGAAAATGGCAAACACAAGGATGTGCATATCAAAGAGGGAGAGGTAAGCTCTAATATATTTTATTATTGCACTTTATCTTTGCTGTACACAAATACTTACAGATTAATTCATACAGGATTTAACTGTAAATGTACTTTTAAAAAAAATAAAGAACACTGAAAACAAGAGTTTAAAACCAACCTTCTAAAAATAACTAAAACAACAGAATGTGAAGAAATAGCACCTATGAGGTTATGTCCGAGACATCTTTGTATTGTGTTGCAGACACATCACCTGAAATTGAAATAAGACCTGGTTGTACTTATATGCAATACCAGTTTGTACCACAAGATGGAGCAGTGAGTCAGTGTCGCATCCAGGCTGCCCGAGTCCTACACGAGACATTCCAACATTATTCAAGCTAGTGTTAGCTCAACATTTCTACAGAATTCATGTTACTGTGATACTTGGCCAACTTAGTTTATAAGTCAGAAGGGCTCAGACTATTTTTTTAAATAAGAGAACATAGAAAGGTTAGATTAGTTAGTCATCTTTCAAAGTAGCAATACAAAAAATTTAAATTTACATATAAAAATAAAATGCTGGTTGGGATGGACAACTACTTTAAAACTTCCTGGTAAACCATTTTTTCTGCTCCAGTGCCTCTTACTAGGTACCTGCTGGTAAAAAAATAAGGAACCACAACATTTAATGACCTTTATCTCAGTTGAACATTCTTCACAGTCAGCATTCCATTCATTTTCATCTCCATTTCCAGATGTTTTTGCTGCCAGCTCGGATCCCTCATTCCCCCCAGAGACAGGCCAACACCGTGGGACTGGTGATAGAAAGGAGACGACTGCTCACTGAGACTGACTGCCTGAGGTTAACTGCTGTAGCGCCTTCCCATTCCTGCATTTCTCTTAGATAGTTGTTAATAGCAGAAAATGATGGATGGGACATAGAAGTGACAGGAAAATCGCATTTTAAGTTGGAGAAAATGTAGGAATCTATGTTGTTTTGCAGTGCAAACAACAAAACAGGCTGGCTTGTGCGCCAAAAAGATTTTAATTCAATCTTTCAAATCACATACTGATTGGAAAAAAAAAACTGAACTCAAGTCAGCAAAAAAAAAAGAAAAGAAAGGGAAAAAAAACCCACAAAACACATTTTTCAACAAAATGCATTAAATCACAAGTTATATCTATATCACCACTGATTTGTGGACTCCCACAAGTGAGGTATAGCTCTGACAGTGTTCTCTTGTCAATCACCAGACAGCCAAACTCTAAAGCATACTCTGCTTTATCATCTGTTTTTCTCTACATGGGACCATAATTTAATAAATGAACACCATGCTGTGTCAAATAAGACTCAAATCTAACAATTGGGACCATAAACATATTAGTAAATACTGAGGTTTTAAATCAAGCAAGTGGTAGAGTTGTTTTCTCATAAACTTGTGTGCAATCCGACTTTTTGAAACCAGAGGAGTCGCCCCCTACTGCTCATTAGAAAGAATGCAAGTTTAAGGCATTTCAGCATCAGCTTCACTTTTCAGACCACTAAACTACACTATATTGCCAAAAGTATTCGCTCGTCTGCCTTCACAAGCCTATGAACTTGAGTGACATCCCATTCTTAATCCATAGGGTTTAATATGATGTCGGCCCACCCTTTGCAGCTATAACTGCTTCAACTCTTCTGGGAAGGATTTCCACAAGGTTTAGGAGTGTGTTTATGGGAATTTTTGACCATTCTTCCAGAAGCGCATTTGTGAGGTCAGACACTGAAGGCCTGGCTCGCAGTCTCCGCTCTAATTCATCCCAAAGGTGTTCTGCCAGGTTGAGGTCAGGACTCTGTGCAGGCCGGTCAAATTCTTCCACACCAAATTCGCTCATCCATATCTTTATGGACCTTGCTTTGTGCACTGGTGAGCAGTCATGTTGGAACAGGAAGGGGCCATCCCCAAACTGTTCCCATAAAGTTGGGAGCATGAAA